>JAAGWQ010000152.1:0-196635 GCA_013396295.1 Fusarium heterosporum | reverse complement strand
TGAAATCCAGAAATTCCTCGAGCTCTACGAAGCCGAGAAGAACGCCAAGCCCTCTCCTGCGACACAAGAGGAAGAATCATCTTCCACCTCCACATTACCGTCATGGCTCACCCTCAAGAAGTCGTCCCGTCCCTCCGCCCCCATGCCGTCCGATATTCCTCCCCGCGACCCTTTGTCCGAAGCCCTGCTCCCGGCCGAAATGTCCTGCCGACAGGCCTTCGACCAAGCGTGGGCATGCAATTCTATGGGCGGACAATTCAACGCTGTGTATCGCTATGGCGAGATGAAATCATGCAGTGAGAACTGGGACGACTTTTGGTTCTGCATGCGCACGAAGGGGTATTCCGCTGAGCAGCGCGAGAAAGCTATCAAAGAGCATTATCGTGCAAAGGAGTTTATGAAGTACGGGCCAGGGAAGCCTAGTAGTGAGGATGTATGGGAGAGCAGGGATGAGCTGCTACCCGTAGGAACAACTTTCAATACGCCTGTTGAATAATGATTATGAAATAATTGCATCTTTGTATTAATAGAAACATCTACCATTCGAACATGCCCTCCAGAGTGTGATCAGAACAAGCCTCAGAGGTTTTTGAACTTATAGTTAACAAGGCAGGACGAGATGGTCATCCGATTGTCAATAAATAACACTCTCTACCTGAGAGGACGCTTTATATAAGTTTACCTATCATTTGTGAAATACTGACTCTCTGAACTTTAGCCAATTATGAAGTGGGCGTGCACAAGAGTTGACATATGAAGATCTTATCCAAGGTTTACCTAAAATTTGACAATCAGAAATAAACTTTGTTGAGATTTCATATGAGTGATATTACACTGTCGATTTTGGTCATATTTGAAAGCATTTACATCACAATAGAGAGGACGAGTTTGTTTATGAATTATCATTCATGAATTCATTAAAATACATTGGTAAAAACCACCGGAGCTTTTCTCATAACCGTAAACGTCGCAAAAACAAGAATAAAGGAAAATCTAATCCCATCATCCCATAAAACCACTAGCCTCCGCATTGTATCTGTGGACACATGACTGCTCTAGAAGGAGAGATTGATGTTGTTTGGGTATCAAAGAATTTAGTCGACCTCCTCGACGGTGGGGCCGTCATCGCCGCCAGCGCCGGGGGCTCCAGGGCCACCAGCACCAGGGAAGCCGCCAGCACCACCGGGCATACCGGGCATGCCACCGGGGCCACCCTCACCACCAGCTCCGTAGAACTTCATCATGATGGGGTTGGCCTTGGACTCGAGCTCCTTCTGGTGCTCCTCGTACTCCTCGCGGGTAGCCTGCTGGCTGTCATCGAGCCACTGGACAACCTTGTCGATCTCGGCAGTGAGAGTCTCCTTGTCACTGGCCTCAATCTTCTCCTCGACCTTGGGGTCGGAGAGGGTGTTGCGGAGAGAGTAGGCGTAAGACTCAAGACCGTTCTTGGCAGCGACACGCTTGCCCTCGGCCTCGTCCTCCTCCTTGTACTTCTCGGCATCGCTGAGCATGCGCTCGATCTCCTCCTTGGACAGGCGGCCCTTGTCGTTGGTAATGACAATCTTGTTGGACTTTCCGGTGCCCTTCTCGACGGCGGAGACGTTCATGATACCGTTGGCATCAAGATCGAAAGTGACCTCAATTTGGGGAACGCCACGAGGGGCAGGGGGGATACCAGTGAGCTCGAACTTGCCCATGAGGTTGTTGTCCTTGGTGCGCTGGCGCTCACCCTCGTAGACCTGGATGAGGACACCGGGCTGGTTGTCGGAGAAGGTGGAGAAGACCTCGGACTTCTTGGTGGGGATGGTGGTGTTGCGGGGGATAAGCTTGGTCATCATACCACCAGCAGTCTCGATACCGAGAGAGAGAGGTGCGACATCGAGAAGGAGGATCTCGTTGGTGGCCTTGCTGGAAGTGTCACCAGACAGGATAGCAGCCTGGACGGCGGCACCGTAGGCAACAGCCTCATCAGGGTTGATGGACTTGTTGGGCTCCTTTCCGTTGAAGTAGTCGGCAATGAGCTTCTGGACACGGGGAATACGGGTAGATCCACCGACGAGGACGATCTCGTGGACGAGGGACTTGTCGATCTTGGCGTCAGTAAGGACACGGTCGACGGGCTGGATGGTGGATCGGAAGAGATCCTGGCAAAGCTCCTCGAAACGGGCTCGGGTGATGGAGGTGTAGAAGTCAATACCCTCGAACAGAGAGTCGATCTCGATAGAGGTCTGGGCGGAAGAAGAGAGAGTTCGCTTGGCACGCTCACAAGCAGTGCGGAGACGTCGAAGGGCACGGACGTTGGTGCTCAGGTCCTTCTTGTATTTACGCTTGAACTCGTTTACGAAGTGGTTGACCAGACGGTTGTCAAAGTCCTCACCACCCAAGTGAGTGTCACCAGCAGTAGACTTAACCTCGAAGATACCCTCCTCAATGGTGAGGAGAGAGACATCGAAAGTACCACCACCGAGATCGTAGATGAGGACGTTGCGCTCACCCTCGACCTTCCGGCACCAAGACCGTAGGCAATGGCGGCGGCGGTAGGCTCGTTGATGATTCGGAGAACGTTGAGACCAGCGATGAGACCGGCATCCTTGGTAGCCTGGCGCTGAGAGTCGTTGAAGTAGGCGGGGACGGTGACAACGGCGTTGTTGACAGTCTCACCGAGGTAAGACTCAGCAGTCTCACGCATCTTGGTGAGAATCATGGCGGAGATCTCCTCGGGGGTGAAGTTCTTCTTCTCACCCTTGAACTCAACCTCAATGACGGGCTTGCCAGCCTTGTCAATGATGGTGAAGGGGAAGTGCTTCATATCGGCCTGGACCTCAGGATCGGCGAACTTGCGTCCGATCAATCGCTTGGCGTCGAAGACGGTGTTCTGGGGGTTCATAGCGACTTGGTTCTTGGCGGCATCTCCAATGAGACGCTCGGTGTCGGTGAAACCGACGAATGAGGGGGTAGTGCGGTTACCCTGGTCGTTGGCGATGATATCACATCTGGGGTAGAAAAGTTAGTGTCTTGTTCGAGATGTCTTGAATATAAAGTGAATAAAAACTTACCGATCCTCACGGAAGATACCCACGCAAGAGTACGTGGTACCCAAATCGATACCGACGGCGGGACCCATTTTGTGTGATGTGTGTGGTGTTATGTGTAGAGTGTATGAGTGATTATGGCGTAGAGAAGAAAAAAAGGAAAAGAGATCGCAGTTGCTTCAGGAGATATTTGAAGACTTTTAAAGGGTATTTGATTGTGGTGATGATGTGAGAAGAAAGACGAAAGCAGCAGCAGTTGCGCAAAGGTTCTAAATAAAGGCGGTTGCCAAGTTTCGATGCGGTTCTTCGCTGTTCCAGAGGAGCCCACTTTGAAGAGCTTCTCGAGAGTCGCAGGGGGGTCTACGAGTTTCTGGGCGCTGCTAGGCGTTACGGGGGGGCGTGCAGGCGTAACTTTGGAGGGGCAAAGCCGCATGGGGGGTCTAAAGAAGCGTCTAGCAGCTGCAAGCACCTAGCAGATCTAGTTTGCCCCACTAAAAAACTGCAACATGCGGCGTCTCCTAGACAATGGTGAAGAGATGGATCTGGATTGTTTCTTTCTGGTTCCTGATAGCGACTGCTTCTGAAGAGCATCTCCACTGGAGAGATATCTCATGTCTATTCCCGTTGCTTCCGTTTTTTCTTTCGCCATCTCAGGGCTTCTGCCTATGCCTGTGTCTGCTATTGCATCTCCCTGATGTCATGTCTTCATAAACTTTTTGCTTCCCAAAGATTCCAGCGCGGGGCATCCGAGCAGGGGTCAGCGAGCTCAAAGTTCTGAGTACTTGTTTTTACTCCAAAACTACGCACAGTTCTATGTCGCCACTACTTTGCCCCACCAAACGACCTCATGTTGGACGGATAGCTCCCTCTGTGCCCCTCCTCAACTGGCTGAGGTGCTTGGGGAATTTTTCCTTTGCCGCTCTTCTCTCCCCAGGGTTTAGCACTGCAAAAAACTCTAGGTTGCCTCTCCATAAAGCAGCGTCATAATGGGATCGGGGATGCTCAACTACGTAGATATTGTGGCAATCAATAGAAAACTCTGATAGTAGCGTTTGTTCAACATTGTCCATTTTGATCAAGAAATAGCATAAAGACCGATAACTCGTCTGGCATACGACCTTGAAAGGGTGTCCAGAGTACCATAAGAAATCGCAGCTTTAGACCAGATGACAGAAAACCTTGGTCTAAACACAGTGATAACTTACCTAATCTTTATTGACCCTCCGATCCAAACGGTCAAACAATCTGACACCCTGTAGCCTGTCATGGTGTCCAGCAATGCGCTGGCTACCGCTACCCTGGATGCATCGATTGATTGGATTGATTGTATAGCGTGCAGGACTGTATTCATGCTTCCGTTGTCATTTTGCATTTCATATTTCAAGTTTATCTGGCTATAGAGTCTGTATAATCTGTGATTGATTCAAAAAGGACACTTTCGGTATTGGCATAACCACTCATTGTTGGATATCACCGTCTGTGATTTGCATCGTCATCTTCTGTCAGCCCACACTCAATAATCAAATTACAACACAGCTCCTTCCATGCTCGGTTGTCACGTCAATGAGATGCATACATGGACCTTCAATCACCGTTGAGCCCCATCGCTACTGTTCGGCTGTGGATACACCTCTCCAGAGTGCCAGGCTCTTCTCTCGATATCCTTTTGTCGCGTGCAACAGACCAATCTTTCCTAGCGCTTCCACGACTCTCCGCGCATCCACTTGGGCTCACAGGGCCCAGGGCTGAGGCGAGGCGAGGCGAGGCGTGGCGTAGCAACTCGAGGCTCTTGTGCCCAATTGAGTGTCAGGCAATTGGCAGAGTCCCCTGAGGCCCATTTGGATGTTGTGCTCTGGTTGTCTTGGTTCTGGACTATCAGGCTTTGTGGTTTGGACCTGGGTTTCACCGCGGCAGCCTCTTCAAGGCACCAATATCCACGATTTGTGTACCTTACAGCTGGCAGCTGACAAACAGTGGACTCTAATCAACAACTCATCTAGACCGGCCATTCGTGGCACCAATTGGTAAGTCGCCTCATCTCAATGTCTACTTTGTTCTTCTTCCTTCTTTAAACAGTAATAGCCTCTTCGCTTCGGGAGGCGACTCAGGCAATTGAGTTTGTTTGTGGAGCCCATGCCGTGATCGGCTCCATCTTGAAACCGGCTTCAAGTGTATGGCCAGTTGATTGGTTGACTGGTTGAAACCTCGCTTCTGATTCGCTTCTGATTCGCATGTACCCCTAGAGCGTTGGATTTGAACGACGAGCATTGAATCATGGTGAGAGCATCTCCAGATCTGCATTACACTGATACCCCAGAGTACCTTGCCATGGATATGAGACCACTGCTTTAGACTAAGAGACATAAGAGCTTAGGCAACTTTCGTACGAATTGTGGTGATAGTTTACCTGGTCTTTTTCGGCTCCTCGGCCCAGATGGTCAAGTCCTTCCACCACCTAGCGGAGGTTCATATATTGTGATTGTGATTTTGTAAAACGGGAACCGGCATGGTGGGAGTCAACGTTGGATTATAGTTTTCCTCCAATCAAATGCCTAAATCTATTAATTTTATCAAGTAGGCTTCATCAACTCTTGATCCTCGAAAGAAAAATGATATGACAATAGTGAGCAGCAACACAGTAACGATGTAATGTATACTTTCCCCACACTTGCAAGACTACTGGTGCCCCTGTAATGCTCTATCAACAGCCTATCTCCATCATCAGCTCAATGGCTCGCTACAAATCCTGGCAGATCGTGCTCTTCGATCATCAACATAGACTTATCAGCCATCCTCGAGCTCGTCTCTGTTGCTGAACCACCCAAGAAGCCATTCCAAATCTTCTGCATTACGTTATCCGTACTCAGCAACTTACTTCCCTTCAAAGCTTCTTCATCTCCCTCGCCCACTATCAACAGAACCCTCTTTGCTGAGGGGAACCCATCGACAACATGCCACAAGCATCCGAACACCTGGTCGCTCTCTTGCTGCGCATAGCCTAGCTCTGAGAGCACACATGCTAGATGCTTAACCCTGCGTGTATCCTCGCGCCGTAAGAAGTACACCATTGCTGAATTGAATCCGTAAATATCATACGCTTCTAGCTCGCCGGCAAGATAGACTGCGTCGAGAGCGAAATTGAACCAGACGCGCGGCGGCGCAGACACTGGTGTGTCCGAGAGGAGCTTTGAGATGCGCCACCCAAAGGCAAGCTCATAATGTTGCAGGCCCAGATATCGCGACTCGCGGTTGATGTGAAGCAGCACGGGCACTGATCTGCCGTGCGACCGCTGATTCAATTCATATAGTCTTTGGTCTAGGCGCTCATCGCGTTGAAGACAGCAGACGACGACGATGCGGGGCTGAACAAGGAATGACCATATTCGTATGCGCAACTCAGGCGGAAGTTGTACGAACTGAGGAAACGTGGTGAGAGTAGATGACGAGTTGGCACGTGAGGAGAGACCATCATCAAAAGTACGAAACTCGAGCCAAAACCGCGGATTGAGGCTTTGTTCTTCTTCAGCCTCAATATCGCTCATAATGGCGGGCTAAGAGCAGGGGTGGCGATCAATTGGATGAAGGGGGGGTACTCAGTAGCATAGTAACCAAGTACAAAGACGAGGAAGAAATCATGAAGGAAACTGACAACCAGCGGGGTTAAAAGACAAGGGAAACAAAACGACTCCAGATCAGGCGATTATCTCCCAAACCTTAGACTATCTCAGCTAATCATTGCTTGGTTGTAACTTAGGTCAAAATGCGCGTAGCTTGTTGGTGATTCGCCGAAACACGGATTCTGAAATTCTCAAATGGATGAGCTACCTATCGGATCGATTTACTGAAATTGTTAATCAATTTGAGTTTATGATGGGAATTCCTCTCAAATATCCTAACTAAAACATGTTAACCACGAAGCAATGGCAGCCTGATGTACAGGTAGGTATATGTGGTCGTTATATGAAGTGACTAGTAGAGAAAGAGAAACGTCAAGAACAAACTCTAAAAGAATACGGATACTGTAAGATGAAGAGGTTTTCGATAACAACTGAGATACATATACTAAACGCTCAAAGGAAAGAATGATCTATCGCATACTCTATCTAAATCGATCATTTCGTCATGTCCTAGACCTGCTCAGAGCTGTGTAATGGTCTTGAGGCGTTTCCATTCTCAATAGACGCTGTACTCACCGACCATGCTCCGCTGTGTGAGCTGTTTAGTCTATATGCGTTGCTCTCAACTTTCAACTTTTCCTCACCTCGTAGCAGTTTGAGAAAATAAGATCCCTTGACCACAATGTCTGTAGGACCGTCTTCTCCAGGAGGCCCCTGGCCGAGCTTGACATTGCCGATGCAGCAAGAGATAGGGAATGACTGATACCAAGTTAGCCACGTTTCCGTACCAAAAGGTCGTTGAACACATACCAGTGCCACCAGAGGAGTAACAGCAACAAACGCCCAAACAACACCCATCTTAGCCTGATGAAGTGCTTGCTCCTTTGTCTCTCCTGTCATAGAATGGACACTGCTGAAGTCGTCGCTATGGGAGCTGAGTCCTGAAGTATTGTTGAAGACAGTAGACATGATTGTCAAACCAATAGTTCCACCCAAGGGGAGTGCAATGGACATAAGCCCAATAACCGAGGCACGCAAGTATCGGAAGAGACCAATACCATGGAGCGGCGAGGCCATGAAGCGCATGCCGCTACCGCATCCAACAAGAGCCATCATTCCATAAATGACGCTCAGGTTATCAGCCCAGATAGCCCAGGCAAGCACGCCCAAACCGACAGATTCTGTGAGAGTTCCCAGAAAGACAGGGGGGAAAGTCATACGAGGCCAACGGTTACAAAGTAAAGAGCAGATAATGACACCGGCTGTCAAAATGTTAGCATATAAATCTCGTCAACATTCTCGAGTGGACGAACCTCCTAGACCCGGGACAAAGTATAATAGTTGAATGCCAGCTTCATCAGAGTCATATCCCTATACCTCTGATTAGGATTGAGTTTATGCAAATTAGTATGACAAGAACTTACCCTCACGGAGATGAAGTAGATGTTGCAGAAGTATAGTACCTAGAAAAGTCAGATAGGAATAGTATGATTGAAGTTTACCAACTCACAGCATACATGCCAACTCCCGTGGCACACTCGCAGTAGAAGAGAAGACCAATGTCTCGATTTGAGATCAGCTCCCAAGGAAGCATCGCCCGCTGCCAAGGGAGCTTTTCCGCGATAGTGTTCCCAGGGGCGAGCAGATACTCCCAGTAGCAGAAAGCACCAGCAAAGATTATTCCAAGTACAAGAGGAACAATAACAGCGGGAGATGACCAAGGATATGTCGCACCACCCCACGTCAACGCTAGAATAATAAGACCAAGACCAAAGATGAAGAGGATTTGACCGCCAATATCGACGGTCTTGAGTCTGGCGATGAACTTGGTCCTTCTCCCAGTTTCGATTGTTTCGTTGAGTTCAGGGATGGGCTGGGGACCAAGGAGTTCCTTGCGCAAAACGAAAAACACCAAAATCAGGGCGACCGTGGCGACAGGAAGGTTAATTCCAAAGCACCACCTCCAGTTTGCTCTTGTTAGGTATCCTATTAAACGGTATCAGCTATGTCCATACATCCCTCTTACAAGTTCAAGTGCAACTTACCGCCGAGTACGGGCCCAAGTCCATATGAGATACCGCCAACAAGCGAGAAGATGGCCCAATTCTTTGCGTTCTCTTGTAGTGAGACTTTGTCTGCAAGAATTGTGCGGACGACAACATTGAGACCAGCTGCCGCAAGTCCTTGAAATCCACGACCCAGAAGCAGGACTGGGAATGCAGTGGTAGGAGCACCAGTGCAAAGAGCACTACCAATGAGCATAATAATTATTGCAGCATTGATGGAGGCGTTGCGGCCAAAGACATCTGCCATTTGGGCCCAGAAGGGAATAAACGCTACGGATGTAAGGTTGAAGGCAGAGACAATCCAATTGAGTTGTGATAATTCTCCAAAGTCACCTGCAATCCAAGGAAGAGCACTTGCAATACTGTTTGTAGAATATGGTCAGATATTGTTCCAAAAGGTATAGGTTTTGCTCATACATTGTTGAGTCAAGAGCTTGGAGGGTAAAGGGGGCCATTAGGCCGAGTATGATCTTCCATCGGTATACTCTTGCAGCCTTGTTCTCAGCCACACATGAAGAGCATTTCCCTGCTGGAGTTTCGTAAGTGTTCAAATGTCGACATTGTGGTTGTTGTTGCTGTTGCTGCTGTTGTTCTTGCTTGGGGGCATTTGGTTGTGTCTCTTGCATTTCCATATGTGCCAGAGTTGGGCTTGTCCTGTTGCGCTCCCGCTTGGCCTTGATAGCCTTTCTTACCAACGAGATCATTGTGGTAAAAGAATGCGAAGACGTAATACGAAGCTGTATAGGTGAAGCACTAGGATGGTGATGATATGAGTGTCGAGGTAGATTCGTGATATGTTAGAACAAGTATTGAGATGAACTATCAAATTCGATTCTAGATATCGAGACAACAGGATATATTATATATACATATCTTGAAAGCTTACAATCTGTTACAGCCTCCACGACTGATATCTTGTGCTCCCTCCCAATGTAAAATTCCGAATCCATCTTTTCATGATGGCAGTACAAAGCGGATACCTCAGTCTCCCCTGCCAAGACTCGAATGGGGTTTCCCATTCGAGACATGAAATAGAACTTGAAAGCCAATGGCGATTTCGTATTTCTTAGTGTAGTCAGACTATTTGCCTGTACGGTATCCCATGCGAGATTGTAGGGGCTGTGTTTTTTGATGCAGATTTGGAGGCTCGAATGGCATCCCAAGACAGGTATAGTGTGTCTTGAGCTCGAATGGTATTCCCAAGGGGGCTAGTGTAGTCCTGCTGACAGCTGGAGCTCTGCGGATAACGAGCTGAAGTTGCGATAGACAATGTTACGTGCGCTGAGTACTCGGTAAATTAATTCTAGACAAGATAAGAAACTCCAAAAGTCTTTGGCTTTTGATGCGCTCAGAATATTGAATGTTTATACGAATGGTAGGGCGGAAAGCAGTCACATTCGCAACGTAGTATGAACTATCAGATTGAGAAGCTATCTAGAGTATTCTCATATGATGATGGTAAACTCTTTAGTGTAATACACCGATCTCTTGGGAACGAAGGTAGCATATCCTTGGGATCTAAAATGATGGAGAAACGTATCTCTTATAAGTGTCCTCCGAACCATTGATCATGTTTCCGATTGTGACGGAGCCGAAGCGGGACCTTGGCCGGGATGCGGATCCGTGAAGAACATAAACGGTCATCCGAACAGGACGGACGTCCGGACACCGCATGACATGACATGACATCACAAGGATACATAATGACAGTCTTTCCTACTCGGGTGCCAAAGTCAGTGGTAGACACGCGTGCGCGTTGTCACTAGCACCTACCTGAATACCTAATGATGAAGATGGCAGGTACAGCTCACGGCAAGATAGACTCGGCAGGGTTACCCCGCGAGGCCCCCGTTTTCTCTCCCCTCAGGCACCATCCTCGATCAATTAAATGCAAATACCTACTCCAACGTGCTGAAGGCCTTATAAAAGCACCACTAAATCACCCTCATTGGAGTTTCTACCTCCTCTGCTACCCCTGCCACTGACACTCGCTCAGGCTGTGGCAATATCGCATTGGTCTGTGCTACGCTCCACTACGGGAACCACGGCTTCGGGACATGAATGTTGTGACGACCTCCGTCGTCCCTTGGACCGAAACCGAAACGGCCCTGAGATGTGTCCATCGCTATATCCTGCCGTAGGGTTGCAGTGCGCAGTCCATTTCTCAACTAAGGCCACCAACAGCCGACTCCGTTAGCCCTCGGGAATGCCAAGACAGGCCGAAAAATTACCCGCTTGGCTTTCAGCGCAATCCCGTTCTCTTCTGTCAGTTGCCTGTGGCATGTGCTCTGCTTCTAGGCATCTGCCTGGGATGATTTTTCGAGTGCCTGTGCTGTCCTGGGATAATATCGATATAATATCATCTATAGAGGAATGGGTCTTTGTTTCCAACTAGGATCGATCCTACCTGTTCCTTCAGTTGCTAGGTAGCGTACGGATAGCCTTATCTCAACTTCCTATGCGAAGATGATGCAAACCGACCTTCGTCCGCCCAGATTATGAGTGTGACACATGATACTGGGGTTCGCTACCTTCCTGACCGTTCACTTTAGCCGACCCATGATCAAGAGCCATGATGCACTGCAAATTCTCAGTTCCAAATGGCAAATGAAATACACCGCTTCGTTAAACTTCAGGAATTGAGTCTTCTTTTTAACTGCCTAGGAGCGCGTGTACACGAAAAGTGAGACAGTCAGCGATTTAACGGTGGGTTTCGCCACATGAAAAGCCCCCAACTCGGATATTTCCCCTCATAAGAAACCTGGGGGTTTGGGGTCTACAATTAGGTCCTCTTTGTCACCCTTGTGTTGGGTACTCTCCACAGAAGCGCACGGGGAATCACAAGCGATTTACAGATGTTCGACCAGTCAGAGGAAGTCCATTGACCTCCAAACTACCGTCAAGAGTGGACCCTGTTGGGCCTAGGCTTGGGTCGATCTATCAACTCTACTCGTCGTCACGGCTTAGCTGTGTCTGATACATCATAGCCTTACACATCCCGTCGTCCGAGTTTCCAGCCTTATCGATTTCTTGCTCGGCAAACATCCGTAACGGCAACCACTCGCTTAAGCCGGAAAAGTCGTTGTGGCGAACTGTTCGTACCTCTCTAACCTACTACGTAGTGTCAGTACTGCACCTTCTGCTCGTCTACACGCCGCCTAGCTGTCTTTTAAAGATCCGTTACTGGGTAGCCTCATCCTCTCTACCCTGGTCTGGTCCTCTTACAACCACTGCAATACACTCTCCAAGCCTAGTACCTATTTCGATTTTAACGGCTCACACTTCTCGGGAATTTCTCGCTTTCCTATATCAGACTACATAGCGTGTTCTCGGTAAGTTCCTGTCCCAGCACCAGTTTCAGTTCATATTCCCTGAACACACGTTTCGGCACCAAGTTCCTTTTACCGTCGGGTCTGCGGAGGTGCTTCAATACTGCCGACTCCTGTTCTGAACCCTTTTGTCCTATTGCAGCCGTAAGCTTTCCAATACCTGGTGAAGCTTTTCCCCAAGTTCGGCTACCCCAGTCAACTACACATCCTAAAGGGTGTGCATGTGGTGCGTGTAGGGTCCACTTGACTCTTGTCTAAGTCAGCGAGGTCACAATGCTCTGCTTATATCAGAGCCATACGCTCTCGAGTTCCAATGTTCTGGATTTTAACACCACTCACTCAGCCTTTGCCATTCATAAGAAGCACTTTGTGTAATGACAGGATACTTTCTTGAACAAGATTGCCATTACTTCTACCGAACCGCTCTCCGCGGACTCAACGTTAGCACAAGCGTGTCACCCATCTACGCCTGAACTTCGTTTTCATCTCGCCCTACTAACATCATGGCTCAAGTCCGCACATTTACTCCTCCCCAATCTCTCGAAGAGAGGCTCTCCGACGCATCTCCTGGGCCCAAACTTATCGGAAGTGCCGTTCCTCGGTCTCTCCCTGAGATCCCCGAACTTGCTCAGCCGCGGCGCAACTCTCCTCCCAGACTTGGCGGCGACTACACTCGTGTTCCGATGGCTTCTTACAACGACTCAAAGAGCAACGGCGGCATCACTTTCTCTGCTCAGGACAAACTACCCAAGCTTCCGATTCCTGATTTAGAGGCTAGCTGCAAGCGATATCTAGAGGCCCTTGAGCCGCTCCAGACAGCCCGGGAGCACGCCGAAACACAGTACGCTGTGAATGACTTTCTTCAGAGTGACGGCCCTGAGCTGCAGGAAAAGTTGAAGGCTTACGCGCAGGGAAAGACAAGCTACATTGAGCAGTTCTGTACGCAATAGCACCACTCTTGAACCCTACAGCAATGTACTGACTTCCATAGGGTATGACTCTTATCTCAACTTCGACAACCCTGTCGTACTCAACCTGAACCCTTTCTTCCTTCTCGAGGATGATCCGACTCCTGCTCGAAACGACCAAGTCACCCGTGCCGCCTCTTTGGTCGCCTCGTCACTTGAGTTTGTACGTGCTGTACGAAAAGAAGAGCTTGCCCCGGATAAGGTGAAAGGAACCCCTCTCTGCATGTACCAATTCTCAAGACTCTTTGGCACTGCTCGAGTTCCCACAGAACAAGGTTGCCAAATCGAACAAGACCCCGAATCAAAACACATCGTTGTGATGTGCCACGGCCAGTTCTACTGGTTTGATGTGTTGGATGATAACTCAGACGTGATCATGAGTGAAAAGGATATCACCATCAACCTGCAGACCATTGTCGATGATGCGACTCAGATCCCTATACAGGATGCCGCAAAAGGAGCTCTGGGAGTCCTGAGCACAGAGAACCGTAAGGTCTGGTCGGGCCTCCGAGATGTCTTGACCAGCGAACCTGGGTCCAACAATGCGGATTCTCTGGGTATTGTAGACACTGCCCTTTTCGTCCTTTGCTTGGACTACGCGGAGCCCGCCGACGCTGCCGCCCTTTGTCAAAATATGCTTTGTGGTACCAGCCAAGTTGAAAAGGGTGTTCAAATCGGCACATGTACCAACAGATGGTACGACAAGCTTCAGATCATTGTTTGCAAGAACGGAAGTGCTGGAATCAACTTCGAACATACTGGCGTTGACGGTCACACCGTTCTACGGTTTGCCAGTGATGTCTATACGGATACTATTCTTCGATTCGCACGCACAATCAACGGCCTAGCCCCTTCGCTCTGGGCCTCTACCAGTCCCGACCCATCTAAGCGCGACCCCGAGAGTTTTGGCGATGTCAGTGTCACACCCAGAAAACTGGAGTGGGATATGATTCCTGAGCTCAGTGTCGCTGTTCGCTTTGCTGAGACTCGATTGGCCGACTTGATTGAACAGAATGAGTTCCAGACATTGGATTTTAGTCACTATGGAAAGAACTTCATTACCTCCATGGGCTTCTCTCCTGATGCTTTTGTCCAAATGGCATTTCAGGCTGCCTACTACGGTCTTTATGGCCGTGTTGAGTGCACATATGAGCCCGCCATGACCAAGATGTTCTTGCACGGTCGAACAGAGGCAATTAGGACCGTCTCACCCGAAGTGGTTGATTTCGTCCAGACATTCTGGGCCGAAAACCCCGCTGAAGCCAAGATCGAGGCCCTCAGGAAAGCTTGCCAGAAGCATACCGCAAACACCCGACAATGTTCCAAGGCCGAGGGCTGCGACAGACATCTTTATGCTTTGTTTTCTGTTTGGCAAAGAAGCTTGAACGATGACCCTGACAGCGATTTTAACAGTAATGGCTACTCTAGTACTGAGGATGGAGGCTCGGATCATGGAGGATCACCTGTTGGCAGCCCTGTCATTAATGGGGCCGAGGTGAAGCCCACGCGAGACCGTGGCTACAGCATCAATTCTCGATCGCGGGACCAGAAACCTATGCCTAATATTTTCGCGGACGGTGGGTGGGACAAAATCAACAACACAATCCTGTCGACTTCCAACTGTGGTAACCCTGCTCTTCGCCAGTTCGGATTTGGTCCTACTTCAGGGGATGGCTTCGGCATTGGGTACATCATTAAGGACGATGGACTCGCTATTTGCGTTTCCAGTAAGCACCGCCAAACAAAACGCTTCGTAGACACCTTTGAGAGTTATCTTCTCGAAATTCGCCGTATCCTTCGCGTCGGTAACCGCAAGATGTCTACCGGCAAGGAAAGCCGCGCTCGCGAAGTTGAGATAGAGCGACCGAAGCTCGCCAGCCGCATTAAGTCTCGAGGGCGTCCCATCACTGCCACTGAAAGCATGCGATCCCTCACGGGTACAACTTCGCCCACCAACGAGAGCAGCACCATCAGTGAAGATGATGAAATGGGCGGATGTAAGTTTCTTTCCTTCGCAATGCCTCATGTCAATCTTGCTAACTTGGTTTTCAGATGGATTTTTCGATGCTGGTATGTTGTTGCAAGCTCTGAAGGCTCGCAGCGAACAATTCGAATCGACCGAGACACGCGCTTCAGAGAGATCTGCCATCGCACAGGCTCGTCGCCGTGATATTGGAAAGAAGTTGAGACTGAGTGATTATTGAGTATTTCTTCAAACGTGCCGAATTGCATAGCGTGGTCTGGGATTTTACTTGGAGTTGATGGAGCTCGTGTTCTGTATCGGAATAGCTTTATATAAGCTTTCTAGGTGGTTAATTTACAATTGTCTCAGTGTTTGGACCAAATCTGCGTGCGATTTTCAGTCATAGACGAGTTCAGGAACATCACATGTTAGAGGCAAGACAAATAAGAGCGAACCCTCAATTTAAAGACCTAGCCTAGATACAGGTAGAGGTGTCTTCCTATCCTACGCCAGTGGACTGGCATATCAACAAGGATCTTCTTCCATGCCCCAAACAAAAAGCAATAAATCAACCTTTCCCAAAATCATACAACCCAAACATGAATCGTCCCTGAGTCGAAATCGCAAAGAGCTAGTAGGGTAGAAAAACAAAAAGCCGGAAGGAATCGAGTCGTCTATGCCGATGTCTGATAATAGTGATCGTAGCGATCCAAATACATGTACACGCCCTAATCGTGATACCCATACCCTCGTATGCGTTGCCTCAAGCAAGCGAAGAGTAAAGGCCCAGGAATGGGCGGCTGTAATCCTGTAGCGCCCTTTTGATAGTGTACACACGACAACTGCCGTGTCAATCGATTGCAATGGGCCTGCGCCCAGTTCTGGCTGTGGTTTTGAGACGTAGTGAGACAGATCATAGGAAAATCGTGAATCATGGCGGTGCCGACACTGCAGTACCACTAAATGCCATAATGAACGTCATTGTACAAAGGATCATTCAAAAGACTTGTCAAGACACAAGTCTAAGCCCACTGAGGCTCCCCGGCCTTGCCCGTACTGATATTGTTATTGCCATTAGCTGAATTGCCACCGACGAGACCAGCAGAGTTGCTGTTAGCAAGGCTGCCATTGGGATCACCGTTGGAGTTGCCATTGGGGGAAGGGTTGTGAGCAAAGTTGCCAGGAGTCATCTGTCCATACTGGGGTTGCTGGACAGGGCCGCCTGTAGCAGAAACTTGGCCGTTCATGACTGGGTTAGAAGCGTAGACAGGAATGTTGTTCTGACGCATAGCGGGCATGGGCCCATTGTGAGGGACTCCATTGCCCTGGATCAAAGGGCCACTTCCAGACAAAGCTCGAGCATGAGCAGCGCGCAAAGGGATCTGTCCTTGGGTGTTGTCGGCTGGTGTCACTTGTCCGCTGGAAGCTGCGCTACCACGGTTGTCGAAGCCCGAGATCTTAGCTTGAATACGACGACCATAAGGAGTGGTTCTGATCTGGGGTAGAATCGGGCGAATGGCTTCCACAAGACGGTACTTTTGATGAGGAGTAGCATACTCCAAGGCAGTCTGAATGACGTAGTTGGCAAACGAATCGCGGAGCAGACGCTCCATCTCCTGGTTGCGCAGCAGTTCATCAACGATCAAGTCCTTGGAAAAGGGCTGGGCGCAGCGCAGACACTTCTCAATGACATTGGAACTGAACTTGTGGCGCGACAAGGAGGTGATACAGTCCTTGAAGGTGAGAACGATAGGTTCGGTGAAGACAGGTTCGTTCAGATCAATAATGTACTGGACAACATAGTTGCCGAAGGGGTCCTGGACAAGGATCCGCGCATGCTCAGTAATCCGCTGAATGAGCCACAACTTCTGGTCACCGGATGCATGGTCGATACAGCGTTGAAGCACACAGCAGCCATGTCGGTGAGTGCCAACCTCAACACAATTGTTGCCGACGGCGTCAAATATGAACTGGGCATCAGGAGGAGTAAGTTTGTTGAGACACTTCTGAATGACGTGGTTGCCGTTGAGATCCTGGATCAACTCAACAACTCGGAAACGAAGAGCCTCGATGATGATGTGAACTTGCTGAGGGGTGCTCACATACTCAATCATCTTCTGGAGTGCGCGTGTGCCATGCTGGTTGAGCGCAATGCGAACCATGTCCTGGGAAGCGTTTTGAATCAAAATAGTCCTCTCATCGTCATTGCAGAACTCAAGGAGCTTTTGGCACAAATAATTACCAAACGGGTCCGTCATGAGCTCAATGACGTGCTGGTTGGTTTCGACCCAAATCATGTGAACCTGATCGGCATTGCGTTCTTCGAGCTTCTTCTGGAGATAACGACAGCCGTGCTGGTCCTTGCACAAATCGTAGATGGTGCCCACGAATGATTCGAGGGGCATGTTTTGGTAACGGGACATGGCTGCGGATTCAACTTAGTGTTTGATCATATATCACTGCTTCAGGGGGACAAACGTACCTTCGTTGTCAAGCTGCCGACGATGTTGCATAACGCGTGCCTGGCTGTCGCGAGGTTGGTTTCCCTGGTTATAGGAACCATTGTTGTAACCGTTGTAGCTCTGAGGCTGCTGGTACATGTTGCCACCGTTCATGCCGTTCATGTTCATCTGCTGCATACCGTTCACGAGCGTGTTGACATTGTAACCGCCGGGCTGGTGGGTAGCGCCCTGAGGAGCACCTTGGGGAGGGCCTTGGGAGATGGCACCCTGAGGAACGTTGTGAGGAGTGCCATAACCATTAAGAGGGTAGAACCCGTTGTTGAAGTTGTTGCTTGCAGCAGGAGTCCCAGTTGGGTTGTTGGCTATGGATGAAGGGGGTACAGAAGCTGTGCTGCTCGGTCCAAAAGGAGCGGCACTGGCTTGCAAAGCAGACTGAATAGATGGGTAGTTGGGCTGCTCTCGGCTCACAGCAGTGTTATCCGAGGAAAGTTCACGGCCATGGCCACGGTGGATTGCACCAGCAGGGATGCGACCAAGGCTAGCATTGTGGTTATGGAAATGCTGCTGGGCGTGGCTGTTGGTCTTGGAAGATGATCCCCCAGGACTCTTGACCGTGGGGATGTCGTTGGATGAAAACGAGCTATGTAGCTTAGGGGGGCTCGCCATGTTGGTGCTTCCATTAGCGGACATGATGTGACTGTTGTCGATGGCGTTCTCGGAGATGTACTTGAGATCGATAGAGTGACGGAGGGAAGCAGGTCGAGATGCAAGGCCCACAAGATCGCTTACGATATTGGAGGTTCCGTTGATGGAAGAAAGGCTCTGCTGATAGCGGTGACTGTTAATAACGTGACTCCAACCTCTCGATGATATCGTCTTAGGATTGGGGGATGAAGGAAGGGTAAGATCTAGGGCAGCCGAGAACGCTGAGAGCTGAGTGCAGCTTCAGGTCAGAAGATGAAGCAACAATAGTGCAACAATAGAGGTATTGAGGTGGGGCGCCTGAATAAACGACCAAAACTCAAGATCTAACTGGCCAAAAGGCGGACAATAGGAAGGTGTAGAGGAGAATACGGCCCATGCACGTGGGTGGAGGAGAAGTGCATGCAAGAGAGTGAAAGGGTGAAATTATAAAGGTAATAGGTAAGTGGTTGAGGGAGCGTTCGAGGTCAAGATGCACCTCGGGGGAAATGTGGAGCCCAGTTGCGAGTCTCGATATGAGAGGAAAGCTCTATATCGCCAAACGATGATCTCACCATGGGGCATCCACATGACCAGCTCTCCCGATGCAAAGGGTAGGAATTGGGTGAGACGATATGTAGATAAGATGAAATTTTGACTTACAATCTGATCGTCACGGCGAACAAGAGTCGGGAAGTTTTCATCAGGAACACTGTGACCCAAGGCGTTTGACTCCTCATCGCCAAAGAGGAAACGAGTGGTGTTTGTCTGATCGAGACCCACGTCGTACATCCCAGTACGCGAACGAGTCACAGGCATTGAGTAGCGGTTGATGCTGTGGTTGGAAGTCATGGTTAGCTGTGTTTGAATGTTTCTGGAAAGGCCACTTGGTGATTGGTTTGTTTGAGTTGGTCGAGGGCGTCAAAGACTCTAGAATGCAGCAATCAAGAAAAGAATCGAGTAGGAAAATGAGTCCGTCTCAGTCTATAGATGCAGCTTCAGAGGTCTGAAAGGGGCAATGTGAAAGGGAGTTGAATGATTGCAATGCGGTTGCCTGTGCTATGATGTGTGGTGAAAGCGGAATTGGTTGTGAGATCAAGAGAGAGCTCAGCTAGAGGGCTTTATATCCCAAGACCTGGTGACTCGAAGTGAATCACTGCCTTTATGATGTCTCCCTACAGCTTCTCCACTAGGATAAGCCTGCACAACTTGGGTGCATTCTGCCCAAAGTGGTCTCAAAGCCATAATTTACTCACTACCACAATGCCCGATTTCATCTTAGGTGGTGACAGCTTGAGCCGAACATTCACGACCTTGCTTTCATTCGATTTATACCTTCATGCTGGCTTTGTGCCGAAGGTCCTTCGAGGAAGCTGGACCTTGAAGAGCTCTAGCATCAACTCCCACTTGGGTGAATGCGCTTTCATGATATACATATACGTGCGACAAGGGCTCTTCACTTACGCATTGCCTGAGCGGTGGCTGCTAGGGTCCTGCCGAACAGCCTCCTCCTTCTCATCGTCGCTGTTTCGGCGTGTAGTTGGGACAGAGCGAGACGGCATTTGAGTTGTGGTATCCTCGAATCCGAAGCGTGCTTGTCGGATACCAGATTGGGGAGAAGCGAGTTGAGATCCGGATCGAACTGGGCGGTTGAAAAGACCTGGAGGAGAGGTCAAGCTGGACATAGAGTATCGGCTCGGTCTCGATAAGAACGTGGGGAACCCAGAGTTGTCTCGGTATTCGGGAGGTGTGGTGGGTTCAGATTGGTGACCAGCAATTCTTCCAGCTTCTTCTTCCATTTGAGCAAGCTCTAAAGCTTCCCGCCTTTGTTGTTGGTCCAACTTTTGCATCTCAAGCTCAAAACGCCGCCTTTGTTCCCGGATTCGCTCGTATTCCATCTTTTTCTTTTCGATCTGAGTCTGCCATCAGTTAATATATTGGTCTAATGTTGATGTAAATTGTGTCGCCTTAGAGCTGAGCGATCGAAACCCGGTTATCCGATCGTAGGGTCCAGAACGCAGCTGGTATAAAACGGCAGTCGAAAACGTACCAATTGCACTTTGTGCATCGCCTGCTTCAAATGTGTCAGCATATGTCTTTATTGCAAGTCGGTAGGGAGGGTATCTCGATATGACCAAGCTCCCCGAAGCTTTAGGGATGCAAAACAAAACCTAATAATCGGAATATGTTATTTACTCACATTATAATCCTGAGGAGCTTCTGGTCCTCGTTGCGCGCCAAGGGAGTTTAGTGTCGGGACTCGACCAGAATCGGTAGTAAAGCGACGAGGAAGACCGGAACGATGGTCGTGAGCACCGACTTGAGGGTTGACCTGCGAACCAGGCATTCTGGAGACATTGCGAGAGGGTGAGACAAACGAATTCATGGCCGGGTCGTTGCCCCGCGGGGACTGCTGAGAGCGATAGTCCATGGCGGGCTAATAGATACAAGATAATACACGCCGAATTGGCAAGTGGTCTCAGTCTATAACACTAAAGACATGAGAAGAGCAGCCAAGTATTAGCAAATGCGCCTGTATAAGATGTAAGATGGGGTAGAAAGAGGGCAAAAAGAGACGACGGCGATGGATGAAACGTTGTTGGGAGGCGGGGTGGACGTGGTCAGTGTGGGTATGGCTCAGGGACTGGGGGGTGTCCTCTAGACTGGGCTACTTCAGGTAACCCAGGGGGTTTATGGACGCGCTGGGCTTGGTATACCTCGGACTAGAACTGAAGTGGCCGTCTTGTCACCTCAAACTGAGGCGAGTGATCATGGGCAGTGGGCACCTATGTCCAAATTGTATACAGAAGACACGATGGTGTTCAGGACAGAGAGGGACGAACGGGAAGAACACGGTTTTGAAGGGATGACGAAGCTTCAAGCCACGGGATAGAGCTTGAGAGCTGAAAGAGTAGGGATTGGAGAGGCGCAAATAGGAATATGGCATATGCGTATAGGAAAAGGGTAGGGACAATAGCAATGACAGGTATCTATCGTTCTCACACTCTCTGTCTCATTTTGTCTGCCTGTTTGACTTCCATCCTCTGAACCAGCAACTGTCCATTGTAGGAGCAGCGGGGGGGTTCGTATGGTTGGCCATCTTGTCGGAATTAAGGTAACCATGGGCGTGCGATCTAACCCAGTAGGCGTGCCGTGCCGCGATGTGAATGGACGTCAGGCTGCCATGTGTGGTTGGATACTGCACTATCTCCGCTGGCGGGTGATTTGTGGTGTGGGATGTCAGGGTCGGGTGCGTATTTTGTGTTCGCCGCGCTATGCTACCCATGGCTGAAGACAAAATGACAGACCCGATAGAGGAGGGCAGGACAGGACAAGACAGGACAGGACAGAGATAGAGACATAGGGGTTGATAGTATGTGAAAGCAATGCTATTACAGACGACTTGACGCGCCTAGAGTTGGCTTTGTCTTTGGAGGATATATGAGAGTGCGGGGAGGTAGGTACAGCTGTTTCCTTCCTTCCATGTTTTGACGTATCAAACATATGGCCAAGTACTTGGAGGAGGGACGGGAGTTCTGGACAAAAAAGATGAACCAACCTGGATTTGAAATCGCACTCAATGCTCGAGTTGACAATTGTACAATAAATCAAGAATACACGTGCCTTGTTGATGATACAATGGTTTACACGCTTTCTCTTTCACAGCGCGCCCTGGATAGCCAGGAGCGGCAAGCTGGTCTAGAGGAACGGAGGTGAGGGCGTAAGATGCGATTTAGTAGAGGTGAGGTAAGGGTGGGAGAGAAGGAGAAAAAAACGTCCCGTGCAGTCGACAATGGGGACCTAAAAGAATGGGAACACGGGTGTTTGGCGCTCGGCTTCCAACGTCGGTGTCAGACGTGGGGAGCTACGTGTGTTTGTGGACACAAGACAGGGTCTAGCTAACGGAGACAGCAATAGCTAGTCCTTGAAGCACCGAGGATGCAGGGTTCGGTTAAAGGTCAAGGACAGGCATAGAAAGGTACAGGACAGAACCGCGGTTTTACGACGGATAAGGTTTCTATAAATCCCAAAGACGATATATCTTCCACTTAGACTCACACTGTATCATGAGAGTTTTTTTGTCAAGCTTTTATCATCAACAAGGCCAGAAGCTCTCTTTGCCCATTGTTTCAAACTACCTGGCACAGAGACGGCTCGGCTGATGTGGTTATCAGCACCGCCCTGTATCCTCTTTCGCGATTAATGGTTGTCGAGAAAATGAGATATACGCAAGTCACATGAACTTTTAAGAACTGCACTTGCAGTCCATCAGCACCCAAGAAAACCACTAACAAGAACCATCAGTGGAACCCCCAAGTCAGGCACCATGAAAAGCAACTCCAGGGGACGGGACAGGAGAATAGATATGATGCCCACTTCGCCCGACTACTAGGCACATCAACTAATGATTACGAAGCATAATTAGTCTCTTAGCTATGTTCCAGAAACACCCAAATGAAGGGTTTTGCTTCTTCGTGCGTAGTACAGTAGGTTTGTGCTCCATACGAAAACTTAATGTGGCTTGGTTTGATTCTCCTCGATGTTATTCTCGTCCCAACCCTCGTCATACTTCTTTGATCAGCAAGAGATGACAGGACTTGTCGTGGACCGAGGCATTCATATCTCGTAGATCACGAGACATTTTTTATATCACTTACTAGTCCACGCAAAGCACGTATTGACAATCTGTTGGGTCTAGATGGAAACTAGGCTGTAGTGATTTATACACGACGGGCATCCAGACTGTGCTATGACGACTATGGATCGTATCGTGCATTAAAGCACAGCTAGAAAAGAATGGAGAGTTGCAAGGATTGTGCATCATGGCTTCCATGTCAAGGTCCCTGCCAGCGGCACAGTAGCTTAGTGCTATTGTAGCACAAAAGCCGAGCATTTTGGAGAACCTCCACTTCGTGGTTTGTGATGTCTTTCTTGTTAAATCGCGAGCTTCATTTGTTGGGCTAGCTGTACCGGAATCTTTATTCCTCCTGAATTGTGCAGATGTTACACTATGCGATGGGCTTGTCGACGTTCCGAGCTAAGACCAAGCTGCAAGTTGTGAAATATTGATGAGAATGCTGGGTAGGAAGGTGAGATAGTTGCGACTGCTATTGGAGCATTTGGATCCTGCATTGATCTTCTCTCCTCCCACAACAGGAAGCTCCAATTCTCGCGCCTACCAAGGCCTGAAGTGATTCTCCGCCACCTTCCACTCACTTGATAAATATTTGCGCCCATCGACATTTCCCAACCTCTGAATCCAACGTCAAACCAATCTCAAATAAGAGGATAGAGTATGGCGAAACTCGAGGGCTTCTTTATCCACAGACTGAGGTATTATCCCCCAGGTACAGATAGTAGGTGGGGGAGATGGCGAGATCTTCGGCCAAGGAATCTGAGCACCCGGACCATTACCCCAATCGTGCCAACTAACCTGAGACTCTCCTCCTATGGACGTGGGAGCGATTGATATCTCGAACCCTGGTCATTCAAAGGCACGCAAGACGTGGACCAAGCGCATATCCCCGTCTCTTTGATACTGATATGCGCCACCGATTGGTTGGTGTTGCTATTCTTCCTGCACGTCACCCAAAAACCCATATTGAACTGCAGAAGCCAAACTAACACGTCCCCAGATTGCCCTTGATGCATTGATCAGGAACGTTCTCAGCCCAGACATAGGAGCTGACTCAAGCTGACAGGTCCGCATTTCTTCACAAACAAGCTGGGCCTCATGTCAATAGCACCACTCCTTTCTCTAGAACACTCATGCCTCTGCTAATTACACCGGCGTCTGCCACAAACTGTTGACACATGACGATCTGTAGCCTCATTTTGTTCACCGCTTCCACAATTCCTCCACTCGGCGCTTCGTGGGTTCAAGCTCGCTCGTACCTTTCAATGACATTGTTGGGAAGCCAATTATAGGGAGCTTACAGCGGCTCACCATAAGGTTCATTTCCATGGCTTTTGTGTGATTTCTTGATGGAGCCTGGCCAGGAACCGATCTTCGAACGGCTCTACGGCTGTAGGCCTGGCCCGTGTTGCGCCTGGCGTCATTCTTGCCTTTGCTACAGGTTCGCAGTAATTAGCGCCTTCGAGCTATTGCTGGGGCTGTCGGCCAATTACCCTCTGGGAACCTAGATACAAACTGCAACCTGACGGGAAGATTGGTTTGAAATGTACTTGTACTGTCTCAAGAGGGGTTGCAGAGGTGTTCGTTTTGATCGGTGCGAAGTCCAACTTGCGCATTGCTGCTGTACATGGGGAAACTACCAGTCTAGCCACTGCCGATGGTGGTGCGTGAGGCTCAATCAGGAACCATTACACACGATGGTTTGTGATATCATAACCATGGGTCAATAGTGTTGCCATTGATGACTCAAAAAATCTCTTGGGCAACGGTCCCAACCTAAATAGAGAGGCCTGCAGTTTAATTACCGAAACATTTCTAAACCAGCCTTATACGTTGCCGGCTCAAATCAACATGTCAGGTACATATCTTTCACCACCAAAAGAGGCATTGTCAAGATCCACCACTTTCTTCCTCTGGCTGGTGCCCGCCCTACTCCCCCTCACTTTCAAAAAGACTCAATCCCTTCACCGACTTTTACAGGCTGCCGCTACAGGTGATCCATCAAGCTAGTCAAGTTGCCGTCCCACCCTACCTATCTACTACGTCGCAAGATGTCAGGGTCTGATCAAGTCGCGCTAATTACCCGCCAAAAACGAAGCCGTTGATGCATCAATCATGACTTCTCTCGCAGGTAGTGCCTCCTCTTGAAGTGACAGGCGTTAAGTCTTGCTGTGACATGCGTTAGTGATGACCCGGAATAAACGTAAGGTCTTCCGCTTGTACATGCGAGTGTGTGATATAGGTAGGCGTACATGATTGAGTGGCATTGTCTCATATTTGACACGGGATGAATAGGCTATTTATTATATCATTAATCTCCGAAAGGACGAGCGTCGTTGAAGCTCAGCCGCAGAATCATGTCTTTAAGAACCCAGTGCATTGCATTGCATACACATTCATCCTGTGTTTCAAGATTTTTTAATTCCCTCTCTGTTTCCGCGCGTGGTTCGTATCTGTCTGTATGCCTGTGCTAACAGACGAATTCAAGGTGTAATAGCTATGTCTATGTCTTCGTCATTCTTATACCTTGGCTGGAGTTCAATGGTTCTCGGATCTGAGTTCACCTCTACACAGTTATGACTACTTAATTTTAGGTTCCTAAGAGCTAAAACTTGTAATCATAACTATTTGATGTAAAAACAAACCGTTGACAACGTATCAGATCTGTCCCATGTTCACGGGTAATTTGTCAGTATCACAGTGCGACTGGTTGCATATATACTTGCAAGAAGACCACCAGCAAATTTGTACGGTGAAGTCACCTATGGACTCTGATAGATAAAACAAAAAGTCTCGATCATGTCTCACATAATTTGACCGTGATCTCGTACAGGCAGATACTGGTTAGATGGTTTTGTCGTGTAACATAGGGTAGGCTGTCAATGTTACGGGAACGATACTTCCTATTGATAGACGCATTGCAACGTGAAATGAATTGGCACAGAATTTACGAACTCCCTTTCACCCGAAATTAGTAACAGAAATACAGTACCTAATCCATGAGATATCTTGATCGTATTGTATTGATTGTAGTTGAGAGCTCTCACGTGACCTACAACACTCGTCCCCCACCGTGGCGCAACCGGCCGGGCCGGGCTCCACCTATGACCGCGGGACAAGAACTTTTTGCGAAGCTATCGCAAGCTGCCGCAGAAAAAAGTTGTCACCCAGCGCGACCCGCAACCCAAACATTACACTGTAGATGTGCGCTCTTAGGTGACCTTCAAGATGCCTACGGTTGACGATGGCTTCGAGGCTCTCCTCGAGCCTTTCTACAATGGAAAGAAGCTCACCGATCCTATTTCCACCAAGGAAGACAAGTTCCAGCTCCTGCCAGCCTTCCTCAAAGTCAAGGGTAAGGATGTCGATCAGCCTCGCAAGGCCTTGTCACTAACTTGATTATAGGTCTTGTCAAGCAGTATGTTTCTAAACGAAAACGCGCAAAGACGTGCCGCTGCGCTGAGAAATTTCTAACTTTATTTCCAGGCACATTGACTCATACAACTTCTTTGTCGAGCAAGAGATCAAGGATATTGTCCGCGCCAACCGAACCATTCGAAGTGAAGTGGACAGTAATTTCTGGCTCGAGTAAGTCTTTCAAAAACTTCCCAATCTAGCCATGCTGACAATTCTGTCTAGATTCACCGATATCCGAGTAGATCGTCCTAGACGTCAGGATTGGCAAGATGCCAAGTCGCATACCGAAGTCACTCCAATGGAGTGCCGTCTCCGAGATATGACATACGCCGCGCCCATTCTCGTCGATATCCAATACATCAGAGACAAGCAAAGGATTGTGCGAAAGAATGTGCCTCTTGGACGCATGCCAGTCATGCTTAAGAGTTCCAAATGTCGCCTTGGTGGAGCGAACAACACAGAAATGGAGGAGATGAACGAATGCCCGCTTGATCCTGGTGGTTACTTCATTATTGGCGGTACCGAAAAGGTCATCCTGATTCAGGAGCAACTGAGCAAGAACCGTATCATTGTCGAAGCAGACGAGAAGAACAACATTATTTCGGCCTCGGTCACCAGTTCTACACACGAGAGAAAGTCGAAGACCTATGTCACGCTCAAGAAGGACAGAATTCTCCTTACTCACAACGTCCTGGTTGAAGGAATTCCTATTGTTATCATTCTCAAAGCTTTGGGTGGTTTGTCGGATATGGAAATCATGCAGCTTGTTGCAGGATCCGACGGAAGATACCAAGATGAATTTCTGGTAAACTTCGACGAGGCAACCAAGGTTGGTGTCTTCACTCAGCACCAGGCGTTAGAGTATATTGGGACCAGGGTCAAGATGGGTTCCAGGAGAGGCACATTCGGCCCTCAAGTACGCCGAAACCATGTCGAAGAAGGCCTCGATGCCCTTGCCAATCTGGTGATTGCTCACGTACCTATCGAGGGCCTCGACTTCTACCCCAAGGCTATCTACGTGGCTATGATGACCCGAAGAGTTCTTATTGCGGCTCACAATCCAAAACTAGTCGACGACAGAGATTTCGTGGGAAACAAGCGACTCGAGCTTGCTGGGCAACTTCTTTCACTTCTTTTCGAAGATTTGTTCAAGCAGTTTACGTCTGGAGTCAAGATGTCGATCGACAAATTTCTCAAGAAAAACAACCGCGCAGTTCCCCTTGACGCGGTTCATATGATCAGCAACCACGCCAACAATATCGGATATGGAATCAACCGTGCCATTCAGACCGGAAACTGGACTGTCAAGCGTTTCAATATGAACCGTGCTGGAGTAACTCACGTTCTAAGCCGTCTCAGCTATATCGCTGCTCTTGGTATGATGACCAGAATCAGCAGTCAGTTTGAAAAGACCAGGAAGGTTTCTGGTCCCCGTGCACTTCAGCCGTCGCAGTGGGGTATGTTATGTACATCAGATACCCCTGAAGGTGAAGCCTGTGGTCTGGTAAAGAACTTGGCTTTGATGACACATATCACTACCAACGTTGATGAAGAGCCCGTTAAACGATGGATCTTTACTCTCGACGCTGGTGTCGAACCTATCCGTAACTTCTCAGGTGCTGAAATGCATCGAGAAGGGAGCTACATTATCCACATCAACGGTACGCCGTTCGCTTTAACGCGGTACCCCAAACGGTTTGCCGCAAAGTTCAGGACCATGCGTCGACGTGGTTGGATCTCCCCTTTCGTTGGTATAAACATCAACACCCATTTCAATGCTGTCCATATTGCCACTGATGAAGGTCGAATTTGCCGACCGTACATCATCGTCAAGAACGGTAAGCAGAAGTTAAAACCTGAGCATCTTCGACTGCTTCAGATGGGCAAGGCCACATTCGACGACTTCCTGAACCGTGGAATTGTGGAATACCTTGATGTCAACGAGGAGAACGATGCACTCATAACAATTTACGAGCACCAGGTGACACAGAGTACCACTCACTTGGAAATCGAGCCGTTTACCGTCCTGGGAGCTGTCGCAGGATTGATCCCTTTCCCTCACCACAACCAATCTCCTCGTAATACCTACCAATGCGCTATGGGTAAACAAGCCATTGGCGCGATCGCATATAACCAGTTTAACCGTATCGACACCCTTCTGTATACCCTTGTTTATCCTCAAAAACCCATGGTCATTTCAAAGACCATTCAACTGATCGGTTATGACAAACTTCCTGCTGGCCAAAATGCCACTGTTGTTGTCATGTCTTACTCGGGATACGATATTGAAGATGCTCTGGTTCTGAACAAGGCATCGGTAGATAGAGGATTTGGTCGTTGCCAAGTCTTCAGAAAATACACAACAGAACTGCAAAAGTACCCTAACGGACGCAGGGAGCGTATTGGAGATCCCGAGAACGAAGGAGAAGGCAAGGTCAAGCACCGCATTGCGAAGCACGAGGCTCTTGACGACGATGGTCTGGCAATCGTTGGATATAAGGTCAACAGCGGCGAGGCAATGGTCAAGAAGGAGACACCACTTGATCAGACCAGCACTGGCATTGGATTGGACCGTGGCCCTGGAGAGTTCCGTGACTCATCAGTCTCTTACAGAATCGCTGATCCAGCATATATTGACAAAGTCATGATCTCCCAGACAGAGAAGGATACAACAGTCATCAAGGTCCAGACCAGACAGACTCGACGCCCCGAGTTGGGTGACAAATTTTCGTCTCGTCACGGTCAGAAGGGTGTTGTGGGTATCATTGTCGAACAAGAGGACTTGCCCTTCTCAGACAGTGGACTGAGCCCCGATATTATTATGAACCCCCACGGTTTCCCCTCTCGAATGACTGTTGGTAAGCTGCTCGAGACACTGACAGGAAAGGCTTCTATCGTGCACGGCCGTCCCGATTACGGCTTTGGTGATGCTTTCCGCTCTCACCCACTGGAAGAGATGAGTCAAGTGCTTGTGGATCATGGATTCTCATGGGAGGGCAAGGACTATTTCACATCGGGTATTACTGGAGAGCCTCTTGAGGCCTACGTTTTCAACGGCCCCATCTACTATCAACGACTCAAGCACATGGTTCAAGACAAGATGCACTCTCGATCTCGAGGTCCCCGAGCAATTCTGACTCGTCAGCCCACCGAAGGTCGTTCCAGAGATGGTGGTCTGCGTCTGGGAGAAATGGAACGTGATTGTTTGATCGCGTACGGTGCTTCCCAGCTTCTTCTTGAGCGTCTCATGATCAGCTCAGATGGTACTGAGATTGATATTTGCCAGCAGTGTGGTCTGTTTGGTTACAAGGGTTACTGTCATACATGCAAGGACACCAAAGAGGTTGTCAAGATGACGATGCCGTACGCAGCAAAGTTGCTTGTGCAGGAACTTATCAGTATGAACGTTGGAGTTCGTCTCCAAATGGATGACGAATTTCCCCATCCCCGATAATGCGGGTTGCACGATGTAGATATGCATGAGAATGGAGTTTTGGAACTTGTATATACCTTACATATAGCATGGTCATTTTATAAGGTAGCTGGGTAGTTTAGAGGTATCATTTTGTTTGTTTTATATCTATCTATATGTGTGTGTGTGTGTGTACAGTAAAAGTATAAATCCGCAACGACTCTGATAGTATGATCATGACAACAAGAGACTTTGTTGCTGTATCTCCTCACTTCCTTGTAAGCAGTCATTGGTGTTTCGCCTTTTGAACCTTTATAGACTTCAAACCTCCCATCGTCACCTCAAACTCAACTGCCCCGTCTAGACCTTGACCCGTTGAGGCTACGTGTGGCGCAAAGACAACCTTCATCCACCTTCGCCACCCTCTAAGTGTCGGAGCCGCCAAGTCGGAGTCGTCCTCCGCAGTTATAGGCCCAGCCTGTCTGATACGGCCGTAAACAGGTCTCTTGAATAATGCAAGTCTGCAGGCAATCTGCGTCGACCACACGAGACCTAAACTGGGCGTCTTGAGCGAGTAGGAGGCGTGAGGATCGTCACCCCAGCCTGTGAACCAACGCTGCTGGTGATCAAGCATCAAAGCAGGCAGCGGCGGCGGTCCGTCAGGGTCTTGTAAAGAAAAAGGTAATGATGATGAGGGCGTGCTGGGGAAATTAGTAGATGAGGGGGGAGGCATGCTCCGCGAGGCAAGGGGACTCTCGTAAACGACACCGCTGCTTCTAGGAGGTGCACGTTGTGGTGTAGCACTGGATGAGAAGCGATCGGCGACTTGGTTGGCTACAACAACAGCAAGATTGTGCCTGCGAGCCATGTCGCGGAGCATAGCGCCGAGTCGGACAAGCTCAGCGCTTCGAGCGGCCATGTTAGAGCCGTGAGAACCTTGTCGCTCGAACTCGGCGCGGTAGTTGGCAGCCACAGAGTCGAGGATGATGAGACCGATTTTGTGACGAGATAGAAGAACAGGGACCTGGAAGTTCAAGATATGGTCTTGAGTTTCCAGATCTGGAGTGACAGCGCTGTGGATAGCATCGAGTGAAGGCCGAGTGTCAGGGTCGTCGTATTGTTGAAGGATAGGGTTGGAGTTTAGCATTTGGGCAAGACGGCTTGTGGCGAGAGCGGCTTCAGTTGAGATGTAGACGGCTTCGCGACCAAGACCATGAGGAGGCGGAAGCTGAACAGCAAGACAAAGAGACAATAGGGCCTGAGTCTTTCCAGCGCCGCTCTCGCCCGTGATTTCAGTGACTACACCCACGGGCACGCCGCCTCCCAGCGCAGTATCCAGGCCATCGTCAAGGGTGCTGACGACCCTGGGCTTCGGTTCCACAGCATCCTCAGATTCAGAATTAGGATCTGGTTGTAGAAGCGGTTGCTGAGCAGTAAGATCATCTGAGAGAGAAGCCTGTATCGCGGCTATCAGACGCTTGAGGTCGAGGATAGGGAGGCGCGTCTGCTTGGCGATATCGGCGGGATGAAGAGTGAGAAGGTCTGTAGTCGTGAGGGCATTTTGCTCAATGGTTGGTATAAGAGCAGCGAAAGGGCGAAGAGGAAAATAGGGGAGTATTTGGAGAAGGTCTGTCATGAGGGCGGTTGATGAGACATGGATGTAATTGCGTGGGTGAGAAAGAGAGAGGGTGTAAGTGAGAGGAAAGGATGCGTGAATGGGAGATGATTAAGTGGTTGACATCGAAAGCCTACCTATCTATTTTGGATATCAATACGAGCTAAAGGGAGACCATCGATATCTTGCACTCTCTAGACGCTCTTACTATCCTGACGATGTGGTTCAATAGTCTAATGACGATGTTGAGATGTTGCGCTTCACGCGTTAAGTGACTTGTGATGGACGCGATTAATACATGACGTGCTTAATTGAGTTGGGTCAAGCCACAAGATTTCCAAAAACGCCACACCAATACTCCGTACTTAGAAGTTACAATCGATCAAAAGAAATTGATGTTGTACAATAGCGATGATTTGAAGACCAAGTCGCTTCAAACCTACTGCCCATATCACGATTCCTTATGCCTAGTGGCTTTATACAAGAAAAGAGCACTTATCGCGACCTTGGATGTCTCGTCCCCATTGGCAGTCGCATATGGATTTTGATGTGGACCTTATACAACCCCACATGCAACATAATTTTCACTTCCAAAGTATCAATCTCACCTGGTTAATGTGTTTGATTCCAAGAGAATAAGATACTGCTTCTCAACTTATACTGCATCTACAAAGTCAGCAATGTCCAATAGTCCAACTCTTGTACTACTTCACAATCTCAACATATTCACACTTCGGAAAGCAAAAGTTTAGACGGAAACCATATTCTTATCTTAATCTTGATCATGAAATTGGAATTACTTTTGATTCCATTTTTTGTGCTACCAAATAAGGTTCCCGACTCCCCAGAGTCCAAGCATGCAGTGCCAAAACCAGACCCTCCCAAATCGCATGTACAACCAGACAGCCGCGTAGCGAGAACGAGAATGAGAATAATCGTTCCAGCCAGAGCCAGCTCTCCCACAATATGGGGGCGAGCTGTTTATCGGTATCGCCAGAGAGACAGGGTGTTGTGGCGCTTCCAGGTCTTTCTGCGGCCGGCCTGGGTCTTGTTGTAGCGGTGACCCTTGTTGAGACCACGGGACTTCTTGCCGGTGGCGGTAAGACCACGAGCCTCGCGGTGCTTGTGGACGGGGGCAACGATCCAGTTGATGCGGGGGTCGATGCGGATGGCCTTGTGCTGAGGGTCGACGAGGATGACCTCGTAGTACTTGTAGGTAGAGTCCTGGTTGATCCAGTAGGAGTTGAGGACTCGGAGGTTAGCGCATCGGCGGCCGACACGCTCCTCAGCGGTAGCCTTGAGGGATCGCTGGTACTTCAGCTGGTTGATACCCTGGTTGGTGGGCTTGCCTATTTGACGAAATGTGTTAGATACTGCCACCTTGCTGTTTCTGACGAGCAAAACCTACCATAGGTGGCACCCTTGGGGGCAGGGCGCTTGCGGCCACCACGGCGGACGCGGACACGGTAGATAACGTAGCCCTGCTTGGCCTTGTATCCGAGACGGCGAGCCTTGTCCAGACGGGATGGGCGAGAGGCGCGGTGGATGACGTTCAATTGACGGAGCTATATTGATGCACTCTCAGCATAATGTTCAACGAGTGTATAGCAGAGACGGGGTTATAACAGCCCGCTTCGATATCGAGTTCTCAATCATTTCCAAGCACAAGCCATTGTATGACAAGACGTTGGTTCGTCGTTTGAGAATTTTCTTCTCCGTGCGGAGTATTGAAAAAACGCACAAAAATCGACGGCTTCGGAAATGCGAGAGAACAAGATATCGAGAGCAAGAGCAGATTGCCCGCCGTCCACAGGGTAAAGAATCTTGGTTGTTTAACGTACTTCCCAGCAGCGAACTCGGAGGAGGAAGGCAACGACATCCGACTGCTTCTTCTTCTGAAGCTCTTCGACGTACTTGAGGGCACCCATCTTGGCTGTTTGTCGGGAAAGACGGTAAAGGTTAGCAGAAGAAAAGAGAAAAGAATTGAACGACAAAGGCTTGCAGAAAGGAAAAGACTTTTGTTCTGGGGGGAGGGAACTTCACATACCGGCTTGGTCGAGTTCCTGGTGGTTAGTAGGATGTCGAAGATTTTCAAAAGGAAAGAACCACCGAATACAATCTTTCCGTGCAAAATTGTTGTGGGTTAAGCGATCCGCTAGCCCTCGCACTTTCCCAAGCTGACTCAGTCAGGGCTCTCTTCGGGATGGTCTGTGCAGAGTAAGTCACGTGAATGAGATAAGATAAGATCATACGTGCATTTGCATGATAGTGGGGTTATGCAGACGGTTTGGAAATGGTAGCCATTGAACGCAGAACATAAGAGCTACCTGACCTGGATTAAAGATGGTCGAATCGTCGAATACATTCCCATCGAAAACTCTTGATATATCATACTCCCATATGATCATTAATCCTGTAGATTACTCCTCAGGTGGAAGCAACCTCAAGACCTCAGTGAAAGCCTTCAAATGACCCTGTGCAACCTTTCCCCATGTATCATCGGACGCATCTGGTATAGCTTCTTCGATCAGATCCCATGCCACATCTTCAACATCAATGGCGCCAGGAGGTTTGGTCGGAAGTGGATGTAGGTCAGGCATGATAACGTGATTGATGATCCTTGAAGCCATCTTTAAACCATAGTTATTCATCTGTTCCAGATCTTTGGCATCTTGTCCCCATCGCATCCAATTTGGCGCCCTGATACCCGTGTCCTGTTTTACCAACGCATCATAAGCTTCGGCGTGTCCTTGTAGCTCATCGAGAGCTTTAAGCATCATTTCTGGGTAACTTTGGGTGCTCTTCTGCAGAGCGGGCGACGAACTCATCCAAGGCAGAATGCTGGCCAGATCTGAAGAAAGTTCTTGCGTCAATATATCCCCGTCAACTCGTGGGCTGCCAATGTTAGTATGTAAATTGAGTGGTCAAAGCAACCACATACACCCGAGTCTTGATCTCATTGTCAATAGACTTGATAAGATCGTCCCTCTGTTTGTAGATCTGCTTCTTTGCATCGGGGACATGCAATTTTCGTTTCTTTGAACTATCGCTGTTCTCGTTTGTAACACCCTTTCCTTTTCGTTGATTTCTTGCCTTTGCAGCCGTCTTTCTTGGGGCGCGGGTTGTTTTCTTGGGAGCAGTATCTTGGTCACCATTGCTCTCTGCCTGCTCGTTAGCTTGAGATGCTGCGGTGTTGTATTTGGAACAACTCACCAATGGCGGATGCCCTCCTTGTGCGTGGGGGCATGGTGGGAATATATATAATTTAGTTGAAATGGTAAACGATGAACGATAGTGTGAGAATGGCTGAGTATGAAACCTAGGTGTCATTCCATCGTGCTGTAAACTCGAGACACGGGTGACGTGAGAATTGGGAAAGAATGGAGGACGACCTCATCCTTCTGTATGCACTCAGGTAGGAACGGCAAGAACCGGTGACCTAGACCACCTGCACCTTCCCTTCAATGATGCAGCAAAGCTTTTTAGTAGCACAAAGCAATACCTATTTTAGGATTATCCCCATTTACTCGCAGTGTTAATAAAGTACAAGCAATATCTTGAGCCTCAATTTAATCTATCACATAACGAGTCTCATTTTAGTGTTTCAAGCAACGCATCCTCTCAAAGCAAACCCGCCTTATTGTACGAATAAGCAAAGCAAATGAATAAAGGAAGTCTTTGTCATACATGATTCCGGCTATATCTCCCCAAAACATGCCCGTTTTTGATCGCATATTAGTTACAGCGTTAAATGCGAAGCCCTTGGGTCTTTCTGTCTATAATCTCAGCCTGTAAAAGCAAATCCATGCCATCGGATGTCATCTTGTCTTCTTCCCCTACTCCCTGTCGTGAAATCGGCCGTTGGATCATGGATCCTGAGCAAAGTGTTGGCGAAACGGAAAAGCAGTTATTGAACAATCTCAACTACTCGAGTGTGTAATGAGAATTGCCTGCAAACGCCACGAAAGATGAAAAGGGAACAACGAAATCCTTGTGCGAAACCAAAAAAGTACACGGGTTCATAACCACACCATGGACACCATAAGGGCCAGTTCTGAATCTCATAGTTTAGGTCATCAACTCAGAACCCAGACATCAGCTGTTCTTCCATCATATGGGGTCTGTCGTAGCTTGTCTTTTGTAAATGAGCGTGATGGAGAAACGGTTCTCGTGGTCACCAAACGTATGCGATGATACACATTAATGAGTGTTGAGCGACAGGCCCTGGAAGGAGCCCACCCAGTCATTCTGAGGGGCCAGAGGTGAGGCAGCCTGAGTATGAGGAGCTGGGCTTGGCCCAGACTGAGGGTTGGGGAACCGCTGGCGCATTGATTGATACTCTCCAAGCTGGGGAGCTGGTCCTCCTGGGTAGCCGTCAAGTGCAGGCATAGCACCACCGCCGTAGCCGACGTTGCTTCGGGGGTTGCTGAAGGGGCTGCTGAACTGCCCGTATGGGTAATTGGAGGGAGGGTACCCGGATGGTTGCGCAAGGCGGCCTTCATTGCCAAAAGGCTGACTGAAAGCTGGGCGGTATCCGCGACCATCTCTGGCATTAGTAGTGAAAGCGGATGCTTGGTGAGGCTCTTGGGCCTGCTGGTTCTGGCGCCGGTCATTGCCGCCAGCGTTGCGGTTTGCGCTCACTGCTCCAGGGCCGATACCGCTTGGGGCCTGAATGCCAAGGGTTGGGCTAGCGAATGAGGCTGGGTTGATAGCGGACATCCAGATTCGCGTCTTGTAGATCTTGAACAAGTCGGTAACGAGAGAGTTGAAGTTGATGTACGAGTCGGCGAAATAGTAAAAGGTCAACTTCTTCCAGTCCCTGTGCAAAATGTTAGAGTGGTCCAGTTTGGTGGTGAGCTGCGATGACACTTACATTTGGAATTCGGCGTCAAGAATCTCCATGTTCAAGCCATGCTCCTTGACCTTTTGCATACAGACACGCTTCGCCTTAGCCTCTTGGCCTTCCTTGTCCCGCAAGGCATGCACCTCGTGGCTCTGCGCAAGGCGTTTGATGAGCTTAGGTCGGAGTTCGCCGGTGTTGGGCTCCTGAGCATGATGCTGGCTGGGAGGTCCCATGCCTCCAACCGCGCTTCCCTGGAGACCGGTAGAAGAGGCGAGAAGACCTGCACTGCTTCCCTCTTGTGCAGCAGCAGCACCTTGGGAGTACATCATCAACCATTTGTACTGCTCTTCGGCGTAGTGCTCCTTGAGATCTTTGGCAGCCTGCCAATCGACGTTGTCCTTAGCAACAGTGCCGAGATCAGTACCACGGTCAGCCTCGACGATGACGAGATCTCCAGGCTTGACGGTGAGACCAGTGCCCTCTTGGATGTAGAACACGTCAGCACGTGCACACTTGAACAGCACGATATGGAGGAGCTGGTTGTGGCGAGGCTGGGCAATGCTATAAACATTGCGATGAGGAGATGGTGCACGATTTCCATAGGGGTTGGGCAATCCATAAGGAGATGCGTATTGATTGGCAAACCCAGTCTGGTACGCATTTCCGATGTTGGCACCTCCGCCAAAGTATTGACCTGCTGTTGTATGTGTTAACAAATCATTCAGCGCATGATTGTGCATTTTATGGGCTTGCTCACCATGGGAAGCCGCTCCGAAGGCGGCAGGGTCAGGATACCCTGGGGGATACTCTTGAGATTGCTGCATATCGAGTGCGGAAGGTTCGAGTGCAGAGTCAGGAATAGAGCTGATAGATCCTTGACGAGTTGGCATGTTGGCGAAGGAATGTCTTCTGCTCTGAGAAATGTCAGAAGGAGAAAATGCAAGCGAGCTTGACCAGAGCGCTTTCTTGAGGTTGGCGTTCTCAGCTTTACGGTTGTTGTCAAACGGCGAGCGCATGGGGCCTGGCCCGTATTCACTCATGCGCCTGTTCATCGCACGTTTGGCCAACATATCGCCAGACTCGTTTGTCTCGTCGAGCTCATCAATAGCGTAATCGGATTCTTCAGGAACAGTTTCGCGCAGAGAATACCCGTTTGCACCATAAGAGGATCCGGTCACTGCGCGGGGTCGAATGCGTGCATTGTACTGCGTTTGCTGCTGACGAAGCATGGCATTTTCGCGTGCCAACATTTCGATCGTCTTCGCGTCCGATTGATGGAAGGAGCTTTGCATGGATTCACTTGGGCTTTCGTCATCGTCATCCTCGACTTCCTTGACCTTCCCTAGCATTGTGCCGTCATTCGCCATCTCACTCAGCATGCTCGGGCGTGAAGGCCGATGTTGAAGTGCGGGGTGGCGAGCACGGCCCATCATAGCTGAAGAGCTCATGGAAGGAGGAGCAGCTGGTGATTCGGGATCCATCTGCCCAACAGAGTATGACTGCGATCTGTATGTTTTGGGAGTGGGATGGAGTGGGATGGCAAAAGGGATTTGAGAATTAGGACCAGGATCACGCGAAACCGGAGATGTCTGAATCTCGGAGCTAAAGAAAGAGTTACCACCACCTGGAGGCATGGTAGATGTGGGCGAAGGCAGAACTTCACTGAGCCTAGAGGGAGGGTCTTTGCGATCCTGATTCCAGATTGCAGTGCCCCATGGAAAAGCAGGTGGTCCTGATGCCCGACCCATCTGTGCTGAATGGGATCCCCACGTCGCTGTACCAGTCTCACCAGAAGGTGTACTAGGGTGCGAAGCAGTTGGAGACATTGAGTTACTAGCGATAGATCCTCGACGAGGACGGCCTAGGGTTTGAGAGGTTTCGTTCAACCACGAAGGTCGTCTAACGGGTTTAGGTGGTTGCGATGTGGAATGTGCAGCTGCTTGCGCGGACTCGTATCGGTGATCGCCTTCGTCGTCTGAGCTAGCGAGTGCCTCAGAGTCTGGTGTAGATGTCCTTGCGTGTAACTTGTCAAGTAGGAGTGACTGATTGCTGCCTGCGGTCGTGTGATGAGACCCTGGACCGAGTCTGGAAGACGGGCCGGTTTTGAGCGGACCTGAGCTCATCGTCCGATACGCACACTGTTTGGGTCCCTTCAATTTAAGGTTGTATAGTGCAGCTGACTGACAGTGCCTTCTTGATGGGAGAAATTTAGGTTTATAACCGCAACACTGCGAATTGGCTGGCGCAAACTTGTCGTATCTCGAACGACTTGAACAGGAGTCGACGGTGAAATAAAGCTATAGGCTGTAAAGAAGTCTTTGAGAATGAATAGAAACGAAACTGCATCCTGTTAGCTGATTGTCTCACGACAAATAGTAAAATATTATTTAAGAAACGGCGTGAGTGGCTCATGGAACCCTGGATAAATAGAGGGGAAAATGAATACAAACAGTCGTGACAAGCGCCTAAGTACATGAATAACGACCTGAGAAATGAGGCAGAAGCTTCGCCAAAGTATGACCAAGACTGGCTGCAGATGTAACAGGTTGACTTACCAGAGATGTAGATCTCAAGTATATCTAAAGACTATGTCGTCACGCGTGCCAAATTCTAAATCGTAAAAAAACAGATAAAGCGTAAGAAAAGGAACACAGGCGGTGCAGGCAATGATACAGAGATAAGGCCTTGTGGAGTAGTAGGTCTGGTGATGTCGCAAATGTGTAATTGCGATAGACCAAACGTTCGTGCGGCGTGAGCCAAGGCGATTGATTAGTGTGGTTGAAGGCGACAGAATATCTAAACACCAGCGCGTCTAACCCAAGGCGCAAATAGAGGATTCGTTGTCGAATAATTCAGGGGCACAAGTGAGTTCCCATTCGTAGATATGAGCCGTGTAGAGAAGTGTACTTAATCGTGGCCCATTGTTAGCGAGAAGCTCGAAAGCAGGCGCACGAAGTCGGACACCAAGAGAACGGCGCGGGGCTGGTGCTGCAACGAAACAAGCGATGCGGCGATGGTGGCGAACAGTTAGTGACTACACGATCTTTCTCCCAAATCTCAACCTGCGCAGACCACTGGAGCGTCAATGACAACGCGGCGAGGCGGTTGGCGAAATGCAGTTGATCGCAGAGGAGGACGGCAAGCACACGGTGTGCAAGTCGAATGAGGAAATGAAAAGAGCTGGAGCGAGTTTGCGGATTGCAGTCGGAAGGCGGGGGTGACAGCGGCGCGCGGTAAAGAGACGGTAGTGGATGGGAATGGCAGGTGAGCGTGGTATGAGGAGGAAGTATGTCGCGTGTCGTAGAGCAGCGTTACAGTGTGTCGTGCTGTGTCGTCGCTGTTAATGCTGTTGGGCTTTGCGATACAATGCGCCGAGTGCTCAGGTTGTGTCGAGATGCGGTTACCACAAGAGACTAGGTTCTAAGTGGTGCTGAAGAGAGTCGCGGGCGGTATGAATCTCCAGCTGATACTGCCGTTCCTCTGCGAATGCTGGGGGTGGCACGGGAGCTTTCAATGGGGAAAGCTGGTAGGCGGCGCAGCAGGGGAGGGGAGACCTAGCTGTAAGCGCACCGTCGCGAAAGGTTGGCTAAAGAGAAGGGAAATTGATCTGTAGTCGAAAGAACCCTTTATGATGAAAGAATGGGTGAGGGTGGAGCGGGGGAGAGCTGTGGAGAGTACCGAAGTGGGGAGAGCTTCAGTAGAGGAACAAGCACGTCAAGATCCGGATGGAACACTGAGGAGATGACTGGAGACTGATTTGATCTTCTGATCAAGGGACTAAACTGAGGGGTATGCGAGGCAGAAGACTCTCGTCGCTAGTCTAGGTATTTACCAGCCAAACCTGGAGAACGATGCGTTAGCGAAAACCCTAGAGCAAGGTACCGATACCTTTGACGACCCAGAGCTTGGTTTTTGCTTGCGGAAAGCTTGGGAACCTCGGTGGCTCGAGCACCGTTGAGCTACACCCAGTGCAATGCAGTGCCACACAGCAAAAGGAGGTTTGAGGATTAATAGACTAAACTCATACCTAGAAGTGTAGTTGATGCTACTCAAGGGCCAAAGCCGCGGCTTGGTATGATATCTTGAAGCGCGTCTCGGAGTATTCAGTGTGTGGAGGATTTCAGCGAGGCGGAGACCCGATAGTGATCTGGGGAGAGCTACTAGCTTGGCCGGTAGCTGGGCGATTTACTTTGTCGCCTCGGCAGCCAGGTTGTTGGCGCTAAGAAAGTTGGCCAGTGAAGCACACGATATCCGCAGGTTAGAGACAAAGGAATATTCAATGAGGGGGGAGAAAGGGTGTTGATATGCTTTTCGCGGAGAGGATAAAGAAACAAGGAGGGGATTTCGGTCAAAGATGGTGTCAGCCCAAGTGATGGCGATGGTGGAAGCTTCTTGAGGGAGTGACGGAGCCTAGACCTGGGGAGCTGGACGATGGTGGATGGTGGATGGTGGATGGATGGAGACCTCCAGTGGGTTGGGCCTTAAACTGGGGGAAGTATTAGACCATGGGTTGGTACTGGCGGGCGAATTGGCAGGAACCGTTGGATGGTCCAATCAATGTTTTTGGGTTACCACGATTATATTGTCACGGTGGGTTAATCCTACAATGCAACACCTATCGTGAAAGAGTCGCCTCCGTCATAGGGTGAAATAGAGGAGAGGTAAAAATAAGACGAAGAGGTCTATTCTTGCCGCACTGTAGTGTACCTGGTCGCCCCTTCGTCTAGTGTCATCCACCCTCCCACGGATGTTCTCTCTCAACAAGACAGGACAGGATAACAGTTGGACCCTGAAAAGGGAAACAAGATATGAATATTTGGGAAGGCAATATCTGCGGCTGGTCGAGAGAAGAAATACGTAGTATAGACAGCCCTGCTATTAAAGACTAGGTGGCTCATTCAAGACACCCATTGAACCATGTGATAGGTCAGGCAATTGCTCTACCCGTTGCATAGGGTCCAAGCTTGACGAACTCATCAGGCCATGGCCCAGCGCGGCAATCGTCGATCAAGTCCTGGTTGTTTTCTGTAGTTAATGCTCGTGATGTAGAGTATCAACGGGGGCTGGGACGCGGAATATCTGGGGCTCGTTGCATGCATCAACCGCATGCGCAGGAATAGGGGCGCCTCTGACGTGATGTTCTCCTACTGGACGCACTCAACTCACACCAATTCGGAGGCAAAGCCTCAATACCCCGGAAGAAGACCAGAGGCTGGCGTTTGTGGTCTGAGGTGTGACAGAGAGATTGTTGAAGTGCTTCGCTGCTCGAATCTGCTTGATAAAACGTTATCATGTGTATTTGAAAACCAGTTTAAGTCGGTGCCATGATGGAAATCATTGTTACCCTCTGTTGAACTCACGAGAACTTCAATAGACTCCAGGTCTAGGTCTAGGTCTAGGTTCAAGTGGTGGTGTGCATGTCCCTGTACTTACAGGGCTTGGGTCCAAATTAGACGCAGTTACAGTGAAAGCGGATTGGACGCTCCACACTCTCAATAGATGTGCTAACTGGGAAGAAGCTTCATCGGCCCCACTGACGCATCCCCGACCAACCGACGACTGCGATTTCAGGACATCCATGGATCACATCAGGTGAATTGTAACGGAAAGGAATGAGGAGACAGGCCCAGCGTTGCAGTGAAGACGGTTGAGATGCTGGACCATAACATGAGAGAGCATTGAGGTTTCTGCAGGATCTTGTAGAAGCAAGGAAGACTCGACATGGAATAGGAACTTGAACTTCTTGAATTTACAGTCTAAAACCCCGCCTGTAACTGGGTCCAATGACGATGCTCTTGGTAACACAAAACCAAATGCCCCTCAGCAACGCAACGGATTGGATGTGATGTCTTTGTTATCGAGCCCTACTCTCGTTCTTACTCTCGCTTTTCAACTGACAAAATCCATCGTCATCGTGTGCCGCAACTTAACCACTCCAATTCCCCTCGTGACCTTCATCCACTACCAGGTCCCGAATAGACCGAACCCATTAGCAACGCGAACAAGGGACTCCCGGATCAAGATCGACCCCATTCTCCGCCATCCACGCTTAGCTTCGACTCCGCTTTTTAGCTCCTACTTAATTCTAGGTAATTCAAGCTTTCTTACTTGCTGGTGCTCACGTCACCTTCCACTTCCCAAGAACTATTTGACTGGTTATGATGATCAGCGGCATGTGCTTGTGAGCTCTGAACCTGATACGTTGACCACGACGAACGGTGTGCTCGGCTAGTATCGTCCTTTCTCCTCAACACCAATGCCAATAACGATGCTTCATGAGAACGGTACAACGCAGAACTAGATTTCATCTGGCGTCTTTTACCGTGCCACAGGTAATCGTAGACTATGGTTGTCCAGGTAGACTGGCTTCCAATTCGACGCTGACTTTGAGGGAGAGAGTACTACCGAACAGCTTTCATCAAAAGTTGTTGTTTCTCCAGCAGGTTCATTCTCCGGCTTTTTCTCCCCTTAGACTGAGTGGAGCGAGTTCGACCGTCGTGCGGCCCGTTTCTCCAGACTGTAGATCTTGATACTATCTTTCTCATTCGCCATGTTCCGAAAGCAGCTACACCACTACTGAGATGTGTCACTCTCTATCATGCTGTGGGTACTCCACACTGAGTTAACCTTGATCGGATGATAATTCAACTATCAGCGTAGAGAATGAGTAATGGGCTCGCCGTGGTTACTAGTTTGAGTCTGCTAGTTGAATTGGCGACTAACTTTGTACCAGACACTCTCAACGATACAAGACGATGGTCAAGTTGACCCAACCATAAAGTATCAGGCTCCACTTTCTCAACTTGGTAGGGCTGAGACGTTTCCAGACTCATGGATCTCATATATCATATCAAATTGCACGAGGCTAGGAACCGTATCATGAAAAAGGACTGCGACAAGGCATTCCTTCTGATTATTACTTGCCTAGCTGGGATCAGGTCAACGCTAAGCATGTAAGCCAACGGTGCCTTTAATTTGCAGGAATCCTGTAACAACTGTTCTGAGGAATAAGGATCAAGGCGCAGTCACTTCAAATATCTCCATTTTTCAAATATGTGAGTCCTTTTTAATCGCCTAGACTAATGACCCACAACTCCATACAGATGGAAAGTGTTTTTGTGACACAAGATCATATCTCGTTCAATTCAAGTTATGTCTGGTGTGATACCCGAGATTTGTCAATGAATTCTTCTTTTTTCTTCGTAAATTTACAAGATCGAGGCCATCATTTATAATTCTCCCTTCGAAACCCCGCCACCTGTGTCATTTTAGATAGTGGGTTAACTGCTGGGTATAGAATCCTGCTATGAAGAATGCGCCCCATCAGGCTGACCAGAGCCATGTTCGCACTTCCAAGGTAAGCAGGGTTATTTCCTGATGGATGTGAGGCTGTGTTGAGTCATATTTTGACCAAATTCCGGAAAGAAATGTATCATTGTTGTAGAGTTGAGTTTCCTCTATGCTTGGTGGTCGTCATTGTGTAAAGAATGTGTAGCTCAAGGCTGGTCGTATGTATTCGTTCGTAACGTCGTAAGATATGCGTCTGCGTCAAGACGATTGTAGATTTATTCTCCCACCGAGACAACTACGTCGCCTTTGCATTTGCCATATGAGCAGCATTCGGCTGCGTCCATGTCGCCTTTCAATATGGCATCAACTTTTGACTAGCAAGAATATTAGTTTGCGATGTATACTCCGAAACATGAGACCTACGTCGGCGCACGGCCCGCTGGGTGAAATAGAACGTGCGATAGGTGATGCTGTGACCAAAGCAGCAGAAGCGGTCAGAACGAGAGTGTACCACTTCATGATGGTGTTGACTAGATAGGAAAAGAGTGATAGAAGGGAGAGACTGGGAGTCGAGATAAATGAGTGTGTTCAAAAGGAGAGTGGCCGAAGAATGAAGGACAACGGTTGGGAGAGAAAGAAAGCAGGAGAATGGATCGTGAAGAGGGGAGGTCAGATTTATACAGATACAGACTAGGAAAATGTCATTGTTTGGCTAATGATTCAAGGTATGACAGTGGAGTTGTGGATTGTGGTGCCTGCACTGCCAAGGCTGAGCAGAGGCTGCGCAAAGGCTGCATGCGGCCAAAGAATTGACACTGCTGGAACGCTTTGTAATGGAACTTTTATTACGGATACTCGAAGAACAGAACATGATAAACATTCCCGGAAACTGCGCTAATGCAGGTACAACATTACGGGACAAGGGCCCACATGCGTCATATTCCGGGGGTCACAATCGCTAATGGAACCTCACAATCGTAGGTCCTTCTTTATCTGCCGAGACAGTGTAAAGATGCGCTATAACAAAAAAACATCGCGCCAATTGATAACGAATGTTACATTCAAAGACAGATCATCGGTGCCGAGACCTGGCTGCAACGTGGGAGAATGATACACCAAGACAAAGGGAGAGACACCACGCAAGGAGCCCGAATAAAACAAAGAGCTTTGGCTGGTCCTGACTAATGAGACAAAGACCAGTCGAGACGATTAAGCGTCAGTCCTGACTCTTGCTAGAGCATTTCGCTCTTGACCGATTCTTCCAGCTCAGCCCTACACTATCTCGAATTGCAGTACCTGGTTGGTGCTCTATGTGAGAAAATCACGAAACAAATCCCTGACAATGTCACTGCGTACCGAGAGCAGATCCTTATCCCGAGTGACAACACCCTGTCACTGACCTCATATACATGAACGGTTAGCATCTGCCGACTGTGACCGTTGAGTAATTTAACCTACGCACCACTTAATCAAGACATATCAAGGAATGTCTGCATCTAATTCGACAACTCCACTTCGTTTCAAGTAGATTGCGCTTGAAAGTCAACTCAATTTGCTATTAAATTATGTGAGCAATTTCGGTATTCTTCTAATTGTCTTAGCAAAGCCAATACCTATTGCGAGGCCTGGATTCCACAGCAATGAGAATGGACTGTTTTCACACCGATAGCCAGACACACAGAAGAGACAAAGATATAGAAACAATATTTCTTATTCCTGGAGACGGGTTACAATCCCTTTGGGCGAAAAGACATACCCAAGTGCTATCGTGTTGGATCCAAAAGTCTTTCGTCAATCCATAAAACTACCGCGTGCGACTCTCCATATACTTGTGAAAGTAGAAACCTCGATACACTGGATTAAATGGATCAGCCTCAAAGATGCGTTTGTACCAAGGCAGAGCCGCGATCCTCTCAGCTTCGGCATTTTGGAAATTCTTGAACTCGACCTGGTAGATCCGCTTGAGTTCCCGGTCTACTATCTCGGGCAAACTCTCGTTGAAGATCTTCCACGGATCAAGGACTTCTTTGAGCTCAGGCCACGACTTCATCAGTTCCCCCAAACTTTCTTGTCGTCGTACTTGGCGTTGCTTCTTTAGTCCTGCAGCTGCGGGAGTTGGTGGTATTTCCCGGTTTACTTTGGCATTTCGGATTTGGTTGAGTTGATAACGTCTTAGATGTAAGTCTCCCAGAGGTGATGAGAAGGACTGGTGCGGTATCATTTGACGGAACATAGGAGCCACCATACCTCGGCATGGGGGGCGGTGCACAAAGCGTGTGAAGAATCGTGACATTGTGTCGAGAAATTTGAAGATTGCTATCAGAACAGAAGAGAGAAGGAATAAGTAATTATCAAGCTCTGAAAGGTGCGTTCCTGGGTAGATGAGAGTGCAAGACATAGCAGAAGAGTGATGAATTAAATACTAGTCAAGCAAAACTCTGATAGAATTCACTCATGAGTGAATTCCGAGCTTCAAATGTCTTGCATAACAAGATTTATCTCTACGAAAAGCAATTTATCTAGACTTTGGATCCTCATATCAACAGGACTCCCTTGTATAGCTGAGTAAAAGGATGAGATACGCACATACTGCGAAGCTTTAAATATTGATACCGTCTCGAGGTATGTTGAATAAGGAGATGTTCCATTTTTGAGCACTTCAAGTCATTACAGATGAAACTACTCGTGAAAGCCGATTGGCATCAAATCAACACGAAGGCTAAAGCTTAAGGTGATACTCTGAATGACGGAGAATGTCTCCGCAATCAGATCTTGACTAAAGTCAAGCAGGGAGGAATCTATCAGCAAAAGCAAACTTGATAAGAGTAAACTACTCATATCAATCTCAAAATACTGCCACTGTCAAACTTTTACCTCGAGCGCTTAAACGTCTACCCAAGAACGCCAAACCCAAACAAAACTACCATGACCAAACTTCGGCACCCACTCCTCCAAGCACAACCTCGAGCTTTTCCTCGCCTCCGGCCTCACCACCACCCTGTTTCACTATAACGGCAATATCGCCAGGATCAGCCACGCCGCTATAGGCATCGGCCACCAGCTTCATGTTGTTTGATTCGACTCTCCAGACCTTGACTCGCTGGTCGTTGCTGACACTAATGCCGAACGTTTCTTCCCCACGTCGTACAAGGACCAGGCCGTTAATTGCTGCTGCGTGTGCCTTGCGTACTATACCACGACTTGCGGTTGTGTATCTGCGGTTGCCCGCCTCGTTTGACATGGCAACGAGTGTCGTTAGACCAAGACCGTTGTCGTCGCCTCCTGTAAGAACCGAGAAACCTTGAGATGTTGGCTGGAGATCCAGGCATTTAATGCTGCTTTGATGCACTGGCGCCACCTGGACAAGGACGTGACTCGTCACTTCGTCGCTATCAAGGCTGACTTCCCACGTAGTCAAGTGTCCGTCTGTAGAAGCAGTAAGTGCCGAAAGTCCGTTTTTGTCTACCCCGAGGTGGCGGACCTGCGTGATACAAGCTCCCGTGTAAGACATGCGAGCCAAGAGGTGGAAACCTTTTCCTGGTGTGTATCTGTATGTTTTCAAGGTTGAGTTGGACAAGATCATGGTGATCACGATGCTCCCGTCCTCAACCTTACAGGCATCAAAGTCCATTATTCGAAGATCTGCGGCAGGGCTCTTATCGTCGAGAACACCTTCGCATAGAATACCAAGCCCTTTGTACCGTGAATCTAGCCTTCGTACAGACCATACGAAGAATTCCTCGAAACCAGCGCTGCTGAGGAGATAATCATCCCCTACCCAATGGATCGTCTGCAGTCCTGATATATGTAACTTTGTGGAAGCAACACATCGCAGCCCCCCACTGTCTTTCTGCCCGTTCTTCTGATCCTCATATTCCCAGATACGCACCGTTGTGTCTTCGGCGCCAGTGGCAATGTATCGTCCATTCGCGCTCAGTGCTCGAATTTCTCTCCCGTGTGTTCCATACCTGAGCGGACGGTGCATTGGCAACTGCTGTGAGAAGATATAAAGCTTGGTTGCCCTCGTGTATGCGAAACGAACCCGGTTGTGGTCGGTCGGATCGTGAGCAATAGTAAATGTTCGGTGAGCACCTCCACAATCAATCGAGGCAACCTCTTCTCGACGGGTTTCGTTCCAGACGATGAAGTTCTTGCTCTTGAATCCGTACAAAATCAACTCGGGGGAATCATCTTGAGTAAACCACCCTCCTTCAATGTCGGCACCAGAGGGAGCAGCGACCTCATGCTGTAGGTACAGCCGAACTTCCTCGCCGAGATCTTCAATCTCGTAGATCCTGTACTTTGTATCTCTGCTCGTCGCCAAGAAATACAAAGGAGCCTCCTGTTTGTCAATGGTTGGCAGAGGCACCAGCCCAGTAATAGCATCGCGTGTATTAAACCTAAAGTCCAAGATAGGGCGGAACTCATTACCAGTTTGTCTCAGCAACGAAAGGAAACCATGACGTGATCCAATAGCGATCAAGTCACTCCTAAAGCGGGCAGCAGAAATGGCAACAAACCGCTTGTCGATACCACGGATATCTGCCGTCGCTACAATAGCTCCTGTGCGCCAGTCGATAGAAAAATACTGGGAGTCTGAAGTCCCATGGAGGTGAACGATTATTTCTGCCAGGCCTTCTGAAGTGGACAGGATAGAAATATTGAAGATCTTTCCAGGCACTGAGCTGAGAAGTGTTACTCCCTGAGCTTCAGAGTAATAGTATAGTTTACCGCTGGTTGTCCCAAGGATAGCTGCTCCGTCGCCAATAGTCTTGAGAGTATAACACGCTTGAAATTCAGCGCTCATTTGATCTTCAACAGCAATCTCTTGCCACTCCAAATTCGGGCGGAAAACTCCTAGAAGGAGACGTCCCCAGTTTGTTGTCACCAGTATACTATCCTCAGATATAAAGTCGTAACGGCTGAATATCTCTTTCGCGCGGATCGGATTCAAGGCATGCAAATTGGGTAGACCATCTGCAATGTCTTGAAAATCAAGTCCAAGTAGTTCACCCTTCGCCTTTGGCGCTGTAGGCGTCAAGCATGCGGGTTGTGTGATGAGTGAGATCTTGCTGTCAGCTCCACCAGTTGCTATAAGTGTTTTATCCCCACGATTCACGACAGCGTGCGACCAGAGATGCTTGCCGTCGTGAACGGCATAGGTCTCGATGTGCTTGAGAGAGCCAGATAACTTTTCCGGTGAAATGTCAAGTTTTAGCTGCCATCTCTGAGCTGTGGAGTCCTCTCCAAAAGAGTAGAGCGATAAAGGGCTCTTGGGGAGTGTTTGGGCTTGGGTAAGTTCAGCAAACTTGATACCCCAGATCCTGGACAAGTGGCCCATGATTGTCGCAACAGGTCGCAGCTCTTCGGCTCTAGGTCCATCATCGAAGCCTGCTTTTGATCCAAAGCCTGTCTCTCTCGGTGCAGCAAAATCATGCTTGTTCTCGTGCAATCCGTCCTGCCCTGTAATATTCCAGATCCTTACAGTACGATCATCACTGCAGCTCGCGATAAGTCTCAGCATGGTCCCATCTTCACAGGGGAGTTCTTCTGAGATATCGACTCCAAAAATAGATCCTTCGTGTCCGTTCAAGATGGCAAGCAGTTCGGATCGGCTCTCTGAAATATGGCAACGCCAGACAAGAATCTCACCAAAGATTGTGCCCCCTGCCATTAGGACGAAGTCTTGGTCCAGCCACTTTAACCTCGCAGCGTATAGAATCGGACGTGAAGGTGAGACGACAGCCCCAATTACAGGAGCATCATCGCCGTTCAGGTGCAAATGAACAACCTCGTTATGGGCCGTCGCAAGCACTGCAGAAGACTTGTCATATGGCGAAGGCGCAACATCGTAGATCCAGTCCGGAGCAGCCGTCTTGTTCACCACGACTTGAGCCTCTTTTTCACCATCCAGAAGTCCCTCGATATTCGATACAACTGCAATCTGCGCAGCGCCCCATGCCAAAGCTCGTCCATTACTCAATACACGAATGCCATGGATGGGCTGTGCTGAAAATACGCGAATGCTGCCTACACGTACAGCATGGCCTGGCCGTAGATCATAAACAGTCAGGTCTGTATCCTCACCAGCAAGAAGGTATTCCGCATCTCGGAAGAATGCAAGCGAGGTGATAGGACCCTGGAAGAATTCCCGGGTGAGGCGTGACTGGATTGTGTGAGCTCATGATAGCGGGGGAGGGGCATTTGCGATAGACATAAAAACTCACCTCTGGCATTGTCACAAACACAGGGAATTCAAAGAGAAGAAATTTAATCTAAAAAAAAAAAAAACGGCCACTCGTCTACGCAGACATTGGCGATTCGACTTGACCTATTGCAGTCCTGAAGTCTAGTCAGGTGAGAAGTTAAACATGCAATTGTATGAGTGAGAGTTTGTGTGTGGATTCTCAGTCAGCCATGAGCGAAAATTTTTGGACTGGTTCAAGCATTTGCTCATTAACGACCCATAACGAATCGCTCAGCTCGTCACAATTAACAATCACGACATAAAAATAACAGATAGTAAGTGCATTGTGTGTATTTTTACACTGCAAAGGCAAATCTAAAAGACCATACTATATATGTTCATTCCATTGCCTAATCAAAAGAAGTATGGGTATCATGCCGTCTGGCATCTTCCCGTCGTCCAGATCCTCCAACTACTTCCTGCTAAATAAAGAACAAAATCCATTTCATGACGAGAGTGCTGTTAAAACAATATCTTGGCCACATCCCAAATACCCAATCAAGACCAAAACGCCATTAATGCAATCATCATCAAATGTCAATTATAGACTTAAAGAATCATGTCATGAGAACTTCTCCTACACCAGCACCCATTTAGGCGCGGTGAGAGTAGGGCTCGTAGGCGAGGTCATTACGGGCAGTACCGCTGGGGTAGCGAGGAGCACCGTACTGGGTTTGAGACTGGGCCTGGTTAGGGTTGTAGAAGCCGGTATGCATCTCGTGGTCGTTGCCGAGAGGAGCATAAGAGCCGTGCTTGCCAGCACCACCGAGAAGCTTCTCGCCGTCAGATCGGCGGTTCTTCTTGTCGCGGCTTCGGCTTTCAGGCTTGCAGCAGCAGATAGTGAACATCCAGAAGAGACCAGCAGCAACGGCGAAGGCGGCGGCAATAGCGACGCAAGCAAAGAATCTACCGTTGATGCTGCCCTTTACACCGTAGAACTTGGCAGAGGCCTCGACGGCACCGACAACGGTACCAGCAACAACACCAGACAGAACAACGGAGCCGATAACGAGAGTGGTGGCAATGCCAGCGACGATCCATGTCAAGCAGGAGACAATGCGAGAGCAGTTGGAGAAAATACCAAGAATGATCTCAAGAGCGAGAGCGAGCAAGGCACCAATGTACACAACCTCGGTCCACTTGGTGACAGTCTTGAAGGCCTTGAGAGCGTCCTGAATCGCCTTGGGCAGCACAATATCAATGTCGTTCTTGGTACCAACAATGTGAGAGGTGTTCAGCTTCTTGGTGGCCCAGTCAAATTCAGGCTTCTCGCACTTTCGCTTGCCATCCTCGTCGGTCTTGCAGAAACCCCAGAGGTTGATGTCGTAGTACTTGTCAAGGCCGAGCAGGTCAGCGGTGATGTTGTCCTTGACGGTTTCGGCACGGGTCTCGATCTGGGGCACATCGCGGGTGTTTAGGGTCGGGATATCGGGAATATTGACGCCGAGGTCTTTGGCGATGCTTTCGACATCTTTAGGGCTGATGCTGAGGTCCTCGACGTTGACTCTGAAAATGTAAAGAGACTTGTCGGCTACACCAGCAAGGGCACCGACAAGGAGGAAGATGATGGAGCCGATTGTGAGTGCGAACGGCAATAGCACGCAGAAGAAGCGACCGACACCCATTTTGAGTTTGTTGGTTATAGTTTGTGGTAGAGAATTGGGTTTTGTTTTGTTATGTGCGAATGCGGTGGGTTAAACGTCTGTCGAAGTCGGAGGTCGAATCGGAATGACGTAAAGTTAGCAACGAACGAGTGCTATAAGCGAGTGACTCTATTCGAGTGAGTAGAACGAGTCGCGACTGATAAAATGGCGCGAACGTGAAAAAGGGAAGGATGAGATGAGACGATATAGTAGAGAAGGGAGAATAGCAACGAGGGGAGAAGCGGATGATTTTATAAAAGCTGAAAGGCAGGGCAGGTTGGGCTGAGAGTGAGCACTAGCGATGGAACAACAGTACACAAGCCAAGCTAAACTGTACGTACAAGCACAAGCACAAGCAAGTCCAAGAGGGGGTTGGCTGTTGGATGGAGACACTTGACGTGAGAAGTGGAGTGGCGCAGCGAGAACCCTGCGAATTTGGCCGTGTATATACATGGCATGTACTGTACAGTCTCTGGGTTTCAAACCCATCAACACAGTGTGATCATGCTCAGATCTGCCTTGTTCAGTTGGAGGCGTCGTGCTTACGACTCCAGCCCAAGCCTGGCTGTTACAGCTTGAGGTCAGGTCCCCGCTAAAAAAGATGATAGTGGAGATGGCGCACTCAGCCACTGAACCACGCTTTGCTTCCTGGTATCGTCCGTGTCTAATCGGCGCAGCTCTCTTGAATTTGCTCTTTGGGTCTCTCAGGCTATGCTGAGCTGAGTGAAGCGGCTGAAAAACAACCGGGCAAACAGCGCTGCATCAGGCTTGAACAGGTCTTCAGCTTACAGATGCAGGCGTTGTACTCTTCTGTTCTCAGCGATTAACTTTGAGACCCCTCCAAGATCAACATGGCGATCATGCCATTGGCCCAGCAGCGGGAGCAACATCACCATGATTTGTTTGTTTACGTGGGAGGAGAGAGAGTTTCTGTTACTGTACGAAATGCCCAATCATGATGATATTGCCATACCCCAAGATGGGATATCCCACTTGTCTTTCACTCTCAAATCAAATCTACCGAGAAGTTCATGAGTATCCATTCCTCTAGCCCAAAAAAACACGCAAGGACCCTGAACATTCTGGTGCTGACGACACCTGCTGGGATTAGAGTCCACCTCCACCACTCGATTTTCCCCCAGTGATCAACATGTGAGAGTAACCGAGAAACAACAGCTTGATGCGACTTCAGCCATTATCGGACAGAATGATGCAGATAATAACAAAAGTCTTTTTCACCGATAGTTACACCAAGCTTGTGCAAGATTGAGTTTCCATTGTCAGGGAACATATGCACGTTGTGTGTGTCAGACGAATCCCCTAGTTGGGCTGACAGATACGAAACATCCCGGACTATCAGCATCTTGCAGGTAAAAAATCAACAGGCGAGGTTTTCTGCGGAGACATGATGTATTCCACAAGGAAATGCAGCCTTATGGAATACTCGCCCGAAACCGGAAGACTTATTGACCCGACATTAGATGATTTGACTTGACTTGCAAAGCCTCAATTACATCTCAAGACACAGCCCTTTGCTAGTCCCGGGTAGCAAAGTGTGTACGTATGTACTCTATCTAATTTTAGAATGCCGCGCATTTCACCTCGCTCAGCCTTGGACGCTTTTCGCTTTCCGATATTTCCCCCCCACATTGCACATTTCGCTGCTCTGCTGCACCGCCTCGGTCCAGGCCGTTTACTACATGGAATCTGGTTGAGATCCTGGTACATCTTGATTTAACGTTTGAACTCAATTATCAATCAAATCGCTTGCGTGCCTGTGACTAAAGACGCACTTTGACCGACCTTTCCTAGACGTTATTCTTTGGCTTCCTTCTTCTGGATTACAGGGGAGGTAGACTAATCAGCTTACGCATGCATGGCTTCAAGGTTTTGGAAGCCGCTCACTCGAGTTATCACTTGTTGCCAAAGTTCTTCTTCCAAATGTAGCTAGTGAATTATTATTCGTACTGACCGATGCTTTAACATTACCTGTCGACGACTGCAACTCTCGCGAAATCAACTTGGAGCGACATTCGTCCAAGTTTAGTACCGAGTTATATCGATCTCATCAAAACACATATGTTGGCATTTAGTATGTACCTTGTGAGCTCCTCCTACCCTAGAATCACTGTTAATCACTTGCATCGCTTTTGCTTCTTCTTATCATAAGTCGACATAGGGTAAGGTAGTCAAGATAGGGATCATAAGAGAATAGACGGTGCAATGCAAACTCAAGCCACGATTCGGCGTTGGCACGTCAAAATTAGTTATGAATGATGTGCACATTGATGAGCTAGCTCATTCATGGTCAAAGGGAAGAATTGTGAGCCTTGTTCACAACTGTAATGTCTGTCCTCGGCCTATTGTACACAATTTTTCTCCTAGGTAATCATCTTGTGGAGTGTTATGTCTAAGCACGCCCACCTTGCTATCACCCCTTGAGATCTGAGATGCCAGACGAACAGGGTCAATAATATCGGGACACCCTCTGATAGATAATCCAGACACACGTTAGAATGTTGAGTACCTCCGGTAACATGCACCAACTGGGGCTGATGGGATTCTAGCTAAACTGAACCTCGACATTGTGTTCACCAACTGTCGATCCATTGTGATGGACTGTGAAGTTCACAGTTCCATCTTCGCAGTCCATCTTGATAGTACAATTCAACTTTGAAAATACTTCCCCCAATGGATTGTGATATTTTGGAAGCTGGTTGGCTTGGACGCTCCTATTCCACTTGATGTTGCACATGCGACGAACGCGTGAGCTGTCGTATCTCGGAGGAGGAGGGAAAACCGTTGAGCAGTAGATGTTTTGATCCATATCAATGACCGCATCCCTGGTCAATTGGTAATAGTCGTGGTGGACAGACCGCTTCTCAGAAATATCGTCACCCTAATCAACAAGTCAGGTAATTCCTCAGCACTACTCCTGCTTACTTACTTCTTTCAGAAACCATTGCATCTGGTTTTTGGCCTTGAAAACCTGTTCCTTCGGTTCCCATACCTTGTCATACAATTTGTGTTCGCCCTCGACAAAAGGGGTCCGGTAACGAATTCCATAGCTCATTCGAGCGATACGTGTTTCGACATTCACTCCCAGACTGTAAGCGGGATCGTAATGAATGAGTCCTTGCACGACGGCACCGCGACATATGGCAGTCCATCTAGGGAAGCATCAACATGAAGTCCATCACATCGCGTGTTTCAAGGTCAAAATGGACACTCACGGTTTGTTGCCACGAGATTGCAGAATGGTGGACCTGAATCGTTTCTCCATAGAGTTGAAAAGGTACCGACTACGACCAAAACCTCCGACTAGGATGATATACTGGCATGCGATGTCAGAGATAAAGCTTGAGACGACGTGCCATGTGTTCCGCACCTTTGGTTTCTGGAGGTATTTCTCCTGGATAGCATCGATTTGGCGGCTCACAAGAGTCTCGATTTTACTGACGACTGGTGAAAAAACAGACAACATTTCGGCGCTGCAAAACATCAGTTGGTATTCTATCGTCTAAGTATTTCAAACCCACGAGTTGAGCTCAAGTGTGATGCGGCGTCTGAAACCAACAGAGGAGTTGCTTCCACAGCTGTCTGGAAGATCGACTGGCCAGAAATTCCTTTGATCTTCAAACTGGGGCTTGATGCCATGCTCCCACTGGTCGTTGAGGAACTTCTTCTCATCAGAACTGGTTACTGAACCCCAACTGCCTGATGGGCTCTTCTTCCTGACAAGTTTGATGAAGTTTTCATCTAGAAATACTCCTCCACAAAGATGACCTACTCGTTGGTTAGTTGCTGGTGACCTCACCGGCAAGGAAGAGGCTCTTGATCAACATACCGTCACCCTTGGCACATTCTTTAACGACAAATGGATCAGTAGATTCAAAGACATAGCTGATTAGATCCTTCATCATGTCAGCAGGATATATATCTATTGCAAAGTGAACTCACAACTGTGCCGCCTCCTGCATCGCAGACCACGATCGTGTCACCAGTCTACATACGAGTTAGTCTAACCATCTTGCTGTGTGGAGTGTGTGCCTCGCGTTTGTACCTGGATAGTAGATCGTTTGGCAAGATCTTTGATCGTAACAAGGGCAGCAGCTTCAGGCTCAGAGATGAATCGGAGGGTAGTGGCACCAGCAGAGCGCCAGTCCAGGATGCCGGACTGCTGAGCGGCTTGCTTCATTCGCTGTTGTGCGTATGGTGGCCAGATGGCAGGCAATGTAATGACCACATGAAGCTTGGTTCTCTTCACTAGATCAGTACCGATGGCACGTTTGATAGAAATAAGCGAGTGATCCCAGAGCTTGCGAAGAAAAGTAGCGATGAGCTCAATGGGTCCCTTATTGATCCTGTTGCAGAGACGCCGGGCCTCCTGTAGCTGGCTTGAGCCGGCGACATCTGCAGGAAGGTCTTTGGGGTCAAGAAGCAGCAGCTTGAACCACTTGAGTGGCTCTTTGTCGGAAGGAATTGAAAATCCCCATTTTACATTTTCGCCGTTCGAATCATAGTAGAGCTGAGTAGGTGCTTTTTCAACATCTGAGCAGTGGTTGAGTTCAGCATCCCAGCTGGTAACAATCTCAATCTCGTCAGGTTCTCTTGAGTATGCCCACGCAACACCTGAGAAGCTGCAGACATGATTAGAATTTGCAGGGTTATATTGATTCTGCGACTCACGTAGTACCAAAGTCGATGCCAATAACGATGACATCGTTCAGGGGCTGGTTGGCAGTCATTCTGCCTGAACTCGATGTTGTTGTTGTTGTTGTTGTAGATGAGGAGAGTGGTCAGGAAGTCAACGAAGGGAGGAGAACGACTTGAAGGAAGAATAAAAAAAGAGAGGGAAAAAAAAGAGAGAAGTGGAAAATAAGTTGAGGTGCAAAGGAAGCACTCAAGTGCCAGTGCAGGTACCCATGAGATCCTGTTTGCCATTGTCATTTATGTTTGCCAGCTGCCGAATGAATAAAGATATTCACCAAAGTGCCGTGCGGTGCCCAGCAGCTCGAACCCTGAGAGTGAACAATCAACATTGAGGTCAGGATGCTTCCTCCCACAAATCGTTTTCTTTTGTCTTTCTTTCCTACATGCGCTCTGGGGACGTCCTCATGACAGTGTTTCGAACTCTTCGTCTCTCACTTCCTTCACAAAGAGGTACCTGAACCTGACCCTTTCGCGATAGCATCAACTCGATCGCAAAAAATTTCTTGCTTCTTCAATCCCTTTCATCTGATTTGGGCTCTTTATTTCTCTTTCTTTATCTTCGCTTCTTGGAGGTGTCCCAAGATAACAACGTCATCCACTACTTCACAAGTGAACCAAAATCTAAGCGACAACTGGCATTTTCCCGCGGACCTTTGGAGAACCACTGCCGTTGTGAAAGAAGTTTATTTCTGAGGAATAAACAAGCCTTGTAAGTATCTCGCCCTTGATCTCCTCGCAGAAGAGCCGTCCTTATGAGAAGCTGTCGTTAACCAAAAGTAAAAAATAGACACTATTCTCTCTGATATCTCCCGAAACCACGATCATGAGCTATTGGGAGCAAACACGTGCTCAAAACCAGCCGCTGATGCAGAACAGTCCCTCAACTCAACCCTCATCTTCTGATAAGCACCCTACAAGCCGCTTGTCCAGAGCTGGGGGGAACAATCTTTCAGTGCCTGCTACAGAAATGAATACCAACACTGCCAGGCAACCGCCTCGCACTATGCAAGAGCAACCTGTCATGCAGCAGCAGCAGCAGCAACCTGCTATGCAACCGCCCCCTATGGGATACGCTATGCCTGGCATGTATCCAGAACAGCAAAACAATGGGCTTCCCCAGGACGGACAGGCCTTACCCGAACTCAGTTTTCGTCAACAGCTTTTTCCAGCATCAGGAGGCACGTGTGACCTCTTTCTTGAGCAATTCTGAGCGAATGGTACAGACTCAGACTTCTGCTCTTCAACAGGTGAGGAATCAACTTGCCAATATTACCAACAGCTTTGGCAACACTGTTGGACAGTGGCTTCGACACCCGGCTACAAATGAAGCAAGCAGCCTCTATCGCGAGATTAAGAAATCTCGTCGCCGCTTCGCCACAGTCAACGAACAGAACCAGCAGCTTAGATCGGAAAAGGAGGCACTAGAGAAGCAACTGGCGGAGTCTGCCCTCGCGCTTACGAATGCCATTGAGGAGCGTGACGAGCAGCGTAGACTTGTCGAGAGTGCTAACTGGCCAGGCTCGGTGAAGGTGTCTGACGACGTTATCAAAAGCAAATGGAAACAGCTTCACTACAACATCCGCTCTATGGCAAGGACCTTGGCCAAGTGTCCGGTTCGTCTTGCCACAGACCGTGTTGTTATCTATCGACTCTCCCTTATCGTTGATAAATGCGATAAAATAATTGCCGACGACAATTACAAAGAGCTCATCATCCAGGCCTATCTTTGGATTGTTGTCCATTCACAAATCTTCAAGGAACGGGGTAACATTCGCGATGGCGGCCATTTGTGCGGGTTGAAAACTGTGCGAGACGAGCTCATCGGTAAGTGATACCACATACTCTCATATACCGCATGGGGTATCTAACAATAGCAACTATAGAGCTGGCTTCTGTGGCTGATGAGCCCGGACACTCAGGCCCATCCATCCGCCACGTTGCAAGATGGTCTGCTCAGGGTGCATCGCTCTTTGTGCACTTCCTTGGACGTGACTCGAAGGTCTTCAAGCAGCTGCTGATTGATGAAACCAAGAAACTGGGATCCTTTTGCAAGATCGTTTCCAGGGAATCAGAGACCGGCCTTCTTCTGGAGATGAAAGGCATCCTTGAAACTGCGTTGGACCTAGACGACATGCTGATGAGCTCCAAGGCGATCTTTTGGGTTCATTGGGCCTTGGTTGAACAATCAGATCCGGCCCATTACATCGCGAATGAAATGGAGGCTGTTGCGTACAGCAAAGAGCTCACCCCTAAAACTAGTGTTAAGTTCGAAGTCTCACCTATGCTCGTCAAGATGGGAAACGCTGATGGGTGCAACTACGGCAGCAGTATGGTCCTTTCCAAGGCCTTGGTAGTCTGCGAGTGAATATGTCACCACGATATGATGCACGAGGGAGGGCCTCTTGATATGGGAGTCATTGAGTAAAAGCTCATGGTATTTGCGGATGGCTCATCAAGACAGGGTGGCACATTTGATGGTTTTGTTATTGGGAGCGCGGAAGGGTTGATCGCCAGTGTAGGTAGTTGGGGGCAAGCGCGTTTGTGCATGCCACTTGTATGGGCATGGAAGATACTTAATGTGTAATAATGTTAGGGTTTCGTAAGTTTGGTATGTCTCTTTACGCATATGTGTAGATGTGTCGATGTCTTATTTACCTTTACACAGAACAGGCATAGTGTAAGCTAGATCGGCTGTGGCTGGAGCCTGTCACGACCATACGGTGACGGGTTCGGTGAGAGGAGCACGAGGCAAAGGAAAGGTCAGCTGTCACAGCACAGAGTTTGTGTAATGGACCGTGATACCCAGTTTGAGTGTAGCGAGCAAATAGTATTGGTGCACTACAGAGGGGAGAGCGGCCTCAAACCGGCTCATACTGGACTGTAATTCGATACATCATTATGTTCTGCAGTTAGGAAGAGGGGTTAGTGGTTGTAGGCCTTGGCCTTTTTGCCATTAGTGTTGATTTCATCCGTAGTAGATTTGTGCTCGAGTCTTGGAGATAGTAAAAGCTGAGAATTGACATGGATATGTTAAACTGATTTGGGCCGATTCCGAATGTTTGACCGAGCGTCAGGACTTGGCTCTTGGATAATCAAAGCCTGAATGGTCGAGACCAAATTCAAGCTCTCGCACGTGCCAGCCGTTGACTTGAAGTCCAGGGACCCCAGGCTTTCAGTCTGTCGTTTGTTCCTCTGCTGAGGTGACGAATCGCATCGCGCGGCCTCGAACAGGTCTCAGTCTATCGGTATCTCTTTCGATGCTTGAAGCTCGAGTTTCGACACCAAGAGAAAGATGTCTGTCTACCATGACAGCTGACGCGGAGAAAGAGTCCCGATACTAAACTCATAGACATAAATAGATTGATCATCTTTACTCTTATCAACTCTTGTCCCATCTTGGCAAACTTGGCTCAAACGCATACGCATACGCATACGCATTTCCATTGCTATTTACAACTACAGGCCTCATACCCCTGCTTCACGCCCAACCTCATAGTAGCGAGAGCCTCCCCTCCATTGGGCGCCGATCAAAAGAACCACCCCAGACGAACTAGGTCTTGCCTGCATTGCCTGTCATCAGAGCTTCATTTTGGTCAGAAGCTGTGTCCTCTTTCTCGTTTCTGTGACTTTGATGCTACGGAACAGCGTGTAGTGCAATGATCCCCTCAAGACGTCAACTTGATCTGTCGCTCTCTCATCACGAGGTCTTGTTCCTTTAGCATAGAAGTTTGTCTTGAAGAGAGAGGGTGTGGAACCTTATACTTTTCGCCTGAATTGCGCTTGAGTCCGCCACCATCTCATCTCATCTCATCTTCTGTCTTATTCGCTTCGACCTTATCCGGGTCTGCTCCGCTTCGCTATGTTACAAGTCAATAGCTCTACCGGCCTCAACTCTACTCTACTCACCTTGGCCTGGTCTGGTCTGGCTTGGCTTGGCTCTGTTTCGCTTCGCTTGGGGTAAAAAAAAGGACAAGGTGGAGGTCATTGGATATCGCCCTGTCCTCCAAGGCCTAAAGCTTGGTTGCTGTTAGCTTAGTCTAGGTACATACCTTGGCCGTGCTATCTTTTGCTTTACTTTTGCAACACACTCTTGTCCTTCGTTTCTTCCTCTTGCAACAAACTCTAGAGCCTCATCCGTCGCAATTGAGTTTTATCTCTATCTTTATCTCGGTCTCTGTCGCTTTGTTTTGTACAGACGTTTTGCACTGTCGCGTTCACATCGTCTGCTCAATCGACGTCATTCGTACACGAACCACTTTGCCCGCTACAGCTCTATCTACTACTACCACCTACCTAACCTTGCTCCCGCCTTTATCCAGCACCAGTACAGTTACAGCACAGAACCGTACCGCACCGCGCCTGTACCAATACCCTCCATATCATCTTCTGCCAACACCTGACACTCCACGTTTTGCCATCAGACACCTTGGCAATTTGAATACTCAATCTTATCATACTTGCTTTTGCTGTTATTTTTGTCCCTATTCTGTTCACTCGCCTGCGACACATTCATCGCTTTTACTTTGGCTGTATGTCTACTTTCTTCTCCTCCACTCTACTCTGTGTTCCAGCCGCTCTACCTTATCCTCCATCTGGTTATTTTTTTTTTCACCGGCGTCGTATGCGCCGTAACCCTTTCATGCACCCTCTTCACTAAACATCTCCCTATCCCAGTGAGAAGCAGCCTAACCTGGATATTCCCAGATTCAAACTCGGCCTTCGCTCTTTCAGCGCTATATCCGATATTCGTTCGGCTCGTGCTTTCTATCCTCTCCGGCCTCATCCCGGCGTTAACAGGCCTCCCCACGACGTCATCACCGCCGCAAAATCCACTCGCCGACTCATTTCGACATCTTGTGCTTCTGTTTGAAGCATCTTGCCAAACTGCCCAAAACGGACGCATCAAGGAGTCGACGTTGCTCCTCCTCCTCCTCCTTTTTCTTGAACCTCGATCGCCTTTTCCATCCTCCTTAACATCTTCCCCGACCCAAACGCTCGGCGACCGTTTGCTGCGCCGACGCCAAGAATTACTACAAATAGCCGAGCCATCTATCACCATCGCTATCGACAACCGAGTTTTGAACGACTATTGTTTGTAGTCGCGAACAACAAATATCATGGGAAACAACAACTCCAGCCAGGGCGGACCCGGCTCCAAGGGCTCCGGTTCCGCCGGTCCTGACGGGCCCCTCCAGTCTTACCCATCGTTCAGCAGGTCTGACACCAAAGACTCGTCACGCTCGTTCCGATCTCTAGGCTCCAAGATTCGCGGAAGCAAGTCGGATAGCCCAAGGAATTCACAGGTGATGTCCAACGGTGACACTGCAACCGAAACAAAGAGCGAAGAAAGGCGATCCAGTAGGCATGGACGTTCAGGCTCTTCCCGACTGAGCCGCAGTGAGCTTCCCCCGCTCAATACTGCCGCCTCGGACATGTCAGCACCCGAGTCGGCCCTTGCAGATTCGGCCATTGGAGACGACCAACCCCCTCCATCACCCGTTCAAGGCCATGCCAAGGGCGGCACCCACGATGTCAGCGCTGCACAAGCATCGGGAGAAGTCGACCACGTTTCGGACCAGCCTCCATCTGTCAACGCTGGAGCCACCGCGCACATGCAAGCTCCAGGCCAGTCTATCTTGGTGAAGCGAGAAAACACTATCAATCCAGTCAACAATGGCCCCTCTGCTGAGTCCAAGACCGAAGGCAACTCCAATGTCGCCATGTCGGAAATCAAGGATATTGATCTTGACGACTTTATCAAGCGACTCTTGGACGCGGGCTATGCTGGAAAGGTTACCAAGAGTGTCTGCCTCAAGAATGCCGAGATTGTCGCTATTTGCCAGAGGGCTAGGGAAGTCTTGTTAACGCAACCTGCTCTTTTGGAATTGGATGCGCCAGTCAAGGTTGTGGGTGATGTCCACGGTCAATATACCGATGTTATTCGTATGTTTGAGATGTGTGGATTCCCTCCCAACTCGAACTATCTTTTCCTCGGCGACTACGTTGATCGAGGCAAGCAGTCTCTAGAGACTATTCTCCTGCTCCTCTGCTACAAGCTCAAATTCCCCGAGAACTTTTTCCTGCTCCGAGGAAACCACGAATGCGCCAATGTCACGCGAGTTTACGGCTTCTACGATGAATGCAAGCGAAGATGCAATGTCAAGATCTGGAAGACGTTTATTGACTGCTTTAACACTCTGCCTATCGCTGCTATTGTCGCGGGCAAGATTTTCTGTGTCCACGGCGGTTTATCACCAGCGCTTGTTCACATGGATGATATTCGAAACATCGCTCGACCAACAGACGTCCCCGACTATGGACTACTCAACGATCTTCTTTGGTCGGATCCAGCAGACATGGAGCAAGACTGGGAGGCCAACGAGCGAGGTGTCAGTTATTGTTTTGGTAAACGAGTCATTACGGAGTTTTTGGCAGTGCACGACTTCGATCTTATTTGCCGCGCGCACATGGTGGTTGAGGATGGCTATGAATTCTTCAACGATAGGGTTCTCGTAACAGTTTTCAGTGCCCCCAATGTAAGACACCCATGCATCTCCTCAGACAATCAGCTAACTTGTGTGTAGTACTGCGGCGAGTTTGATAACTGGGGCGCCGTCATGTCAGTTTCATCAGAGCTACTCTGCAGCTTTGAGCTTCTTAAGCCTCTTGATTCGAGCGCACTCAAGAGCCATATCAAGAAGAGTCGAAATAAGCGACAGCATATGCTCAACAGTCCGGTATGTTCACCCCACGATCAAAGTTCCTCCACGACTCATCTAACCTATCATAGCCCGCCTTGATCCAGCCTCAAAGCATGTAATGGTGGTATATGCATTGCAAATACGAAACAACTTTTTTATGCCAACTTTGTCTATCACGAGACATTCATTTATACGAATGATGGCAGTCCGAGGGCAACCCGGGAAATGCTGTCTGATTTTGAACAGAAAGAAACAGCGAAAACACATCAGCTCTTGAATCAGAGTATGAAACAAGTTCCGCACTGCCGCTTTGAGTGCCGAGAACAAGTACACTCAGTACGTAATGGCCAAGTACCACGGTGTGACAGCCGTAGACGGGCGCGGCCTCTGTTCCGAGTGACGGACGTGACTGTCCATGCAGACGACCTGAAATGGTCGGATCGGCACACAAGGCCCAGGATAGCGCCGCTGTGTATACACTTTGGAGTTTGGGAAACGTTGCTTGGGGGCGCACTTGTAATGAATTGATGGGAAGATTGGGAAACAATTGGCCTTATAGAGTTACTCATGGGTTTATAGCAAGATCTTCGATCTTGGTTTGTGTATGGTATCGGGAATTGAATTACAGGCAGTTCCTGTTGATTTGTTGCTTAATATTCGTTCATGACTTGATCCGATAGTGAACTTAAACGTTGATGTCTAATATGTGATACATGTGATTGGCCAATGCGGGGTGAAACTGGCTTAGTCATCGTCGAACTGGAGACGAAAATTGATTGTCTAAACCACTGACAATCAGCATCACCATATTAGGTAGACAATCACCACCAAAATGCAACGCCACGCCTTCCGTTCGGTGTGCAGCCGGACAAGGCCTGAGCTCGAGCAGGCCTCTGAAGCCTTCCGAAACTACGCCCGCCAATTCTCGACCTCACAAATCCAGGCCGCCGATGGACCTAGCACACCGAGACCGGCCACTCGCGGCGGAAGCCGTCCTTCTGGTCAGGCTGGCGGTCCCAAGATCATCGATATAAAGAATATGCCCATGCGCGGCCGAGGGGGTTTAAGAGGGCGTGGTGGTGATCTCCGTGGGCGGGGTGGTCTTCGCGGCCGAGGTGGCGGTGCTGGACGAGGTGGATTTACGGAACGAGGTGGATTCACAGGCAGAGGCGGATTCACAGGCAGGGGAGGATTCTCAGGTCAGGGCCGCTCTTCATCACCCACTGGAACTGGCGCAACTGCAAGAGGCCGTGGTGGATTCAGTGCCAGAGGCCGTGGCGGTCGTGGAGGTCGAGGACGTGGTGGCCGAGGAGGAAAAACCGAACGACGAAGAGACGATGACGACAAGGACAGAAAGAAGAACCAGAATGAGTTCAACAACTTGGACCCTGATGAGCAGTCTTTCGACGACAGCGTCCGATTTGGCATGCCCTCCAAGTGGACACCTTCTCTGACAATTCAGTCGATCAACGAATTCGCGCCCGTTGCACCAAATACCGCCTCTGGAAAATCAGCTGCTGTTCTTCAGAACCTCAGCGTTCTCGGCACAGCTGACCATGTTGGAGCACCGCAAGCCTTCCAACCTCGCCACTACGCCTCTGAGATCGAGGCCGGCGGCGTCCGCTTCTTTGCCGATGCTGATGCTAAAGAGGCTGCTGAGAAGCACCTTCAGGATAAGTTTCAAGCGGAGGGCAAGGAGTCTAAGGGTCCTATCATCACCGATGCAGAGGAGTCTATCCGTACGGTCATTACACAGCGAGCCATCCAAGGCCAGCACGAGACACCCAAGTTTGCATCAGACCCCGTTGGCCTGTCCCGCTCATGGCATCTCCGGGCCGAGACTTACTCTACCAACGACGTCAACTCGTTTGAGACCAAGTTGACATCGCTTTTGTCCAAGGGTGCTGGTGGAAAAGGTGGAAAGGCGCGCGCTTAAACTGTATAGATCTCAAGATCAGTGTACACTTGTCACGATATGTAATACTACAAAATATTCCGCATCTATCTATCATACAAAATACCAGCCCTCGTGCATCTATAGTTGACGAATTGTCTGTGCTTCTTCTTGGTCAATCTCCTTCATCTTCTTGTCCTGCACCTTCTGCAGCTCCTTCTCGGCCTTCTTGACGATATCCGGGAGTACAGTGCCGTTCTTTTTCCAATCCTTCAGTGTCTTCTCGTGTCGTGATCTAGCATTGCGAATACGGTCCTTCCACTGCTGCACCGCCTCCTTGATGCGTCGCTCGACGTCGTCCTTGCGCTCAAGCTCTACCTTGAGAAGCAGCTCGAGCTCGTTGTCCTCTGACCGCTGGGGCTGCTGATTGAATTCGCGGCTCGCCTGCACAGCGGACATAATAGGTTTAATGTATTCCTTGTCATTCACTAGCAGCGAGATAGCTCGACCTGATCGAGGAACAACCTGCGCAAGCTCTCGCAGGGGGAAAGTAGCATCGGCGCCCTCCTCATCCTTGACAGCCACAGGCAGCGAGCCCAAGTTTGTCGGATTGAACCGTCCACCATGTATCATGCCGGCGAGTTGCGTCTTGAAATGCGCATCGATAGGCGCATACGCAGCAATCACTGCGGTAAAGTCGAGGGGGTTCTCAGGGTCTGGCATAGGCACCTTGGCGGTATCGTACTCGGCCTTGTTCATAGACCCAGAAGCGGCTTTGGCATTGGCGCTGTTGGGGCTGTTGCTAGGTGCCGTGATCTTGCGCTTCTTGAGCAGTGAGGGAGAGGTGCTGAAGAAGCGAGGGGTAGCAGCGATGGTGCGGAGGGGAGCTGGTCTATAATTGATCAGTAAATTGTCATGATTTGGGTGTTTTTTTGCGACAAAACGTACGCCTCTGAGCGCACCAGCTGGCGCAGACAGTTCCTTAGAGGTCCATTGGCTCGTGACATTGCCATTGTAATGAGTGTGCTGTCGTGTAAGTTGTTGGTTTATTTATTGGAGTTCCTTGTGAGGGTCGAAATTCCTGCACGACGTCAGATCAGCTTGGGTGGTGTGATAAGATAAGGCTTTTAGTAGGAAATGGAAACAGGATGGAGATCAACAACACATTAGTTGAAACACTCCTGAAAGTTTCAGTATACTGAATATCACATATACATATCACATATGAAAATACTTAAGTTTGGCCATGGTTAATAATTTCCGAATACCTCTGTTGAGCTTCGTTGCAAGTATCGTGATAAATTATTAAGCATTTAGGACCTCATCTTTCTAATGAGTGTTAGAGATTTACAGCAAATCAATATACGTGTTCATTCTGGAGTATACTAGATACTTCTGGCCATTATGGAAACGATTGATTACATTGCCATCAATTAAAGGCTTTAGAAGGAAGCTGGAATGACCTGTTCGGCTTTGGATTCTCACTTACACTATTTTGGATGAATCAATGTAAGTTATAGCTCCTTTTATCATGACTCTAGCTTCTCTTTATGTACTTGAACATTTCTTTATAAGTCCTCTTCTGAGTCTCACACGTATTTTGTGACTTATTCATAATCTAACCACGTTTTCCATGAACCATATTCACCGCAGTATCATATGCATTGACTTTAGTTCGCAAACAGCACATACTGCTCGACCATGGAATTGTTTACCACGCAGTAGTATCTCAACAAATACGTGAATCAATTAGCCTTTCCTACTTTTAGCATTTGTTCGTCAGTCTTTGTATGACATTCATTGAGGTTACGCCGTCGATGTATGTCCACTCATTTCTCAACTTTGAATACCCAATTGATAATTATGTGTCCCCTCGGACTTCCATATGTGTTCATCTGGATTATAATTCAATCATATCTCACGAGTGTCATTAACGATTCACATCAGACCACATCCGGGGCGACTATATAAACAACAGATCACTTCTAAATAGTCACGATCTTGTGGCCTAGTGGTTAGGGCACCTGTCTTACAGAATACACCACGCTGTAGTGACCACAGGGGATCGCAGGTTCGAACCCTGCCAAGATCATATGTTATCTCGTCGTGGTGTTGTAATACGAACAGAGCACTTTTTGGCTCATGAGGAGCGCTTAAGCTTTTGCGGGGTAAAATGGAGTTCTACTCATAGGGCTGAGTGAGACGCGAGCAGAGCTGAGAAGACGACAACTATCAAGTAATCATCTCTATTACTCAGGTGGTTACAAAGACCTACATGGGTCTTTGCATCTGTTCCTCTCAATTGAAGCCTCGTCACGAACCATGACTTGATATTGCTTCTCTACTACGTAGCTGTAGCGTTCTACACGTTCCATGATAAGATATCGCTTCTTTTGATCCCTGAATTGTAACCTCTAACCAAAGGTGGAAGGTCCCTCTCGCTTGGTGGAGGTAACACAGCCGCTATACACAACGGCATATACGATAGATATAGTGACGCTGTTGTAGCCTTGATATTTATTTCAACCCATACTCAGCTCTAAGTGAAGCTCAGTATCAGAGACATGGCAAGATGCAGCCCACCAAGACCCACTTGCTTCAGGGTTGAGCGGCCCTTATCAACTTGCAGTGCCTATCTTATCCATACATGAGTCGTAGATAAGACTAAACTTTGATCAATCCCACAAAATAAGCCGACTTCGGAGCTGGAGATCCGAAAGCCTTGCTAGCATCCCCGCCGACTTTTGTGCCAGTTACCAAAGCTTCGATACTTGCTATAGACCTCTTGTATCTAACTCTTGGGTCTGTTTCTCGCACTTACCACTTTAGGTCATATCCCAACTTGAAGAATTCATTACAATGGCTCCCGAACGCGTCTGCCTGTGAGTATTAGTCCTGGTCCCAGGCCTCGAGCATCAGGAAGCCACAGATAGAGTGACTGCTAACTGACGTAATTCCAGTGCCTACTCTGGTGGTAAGTTGAGCACGCCTTAAGAGATATTCATGAGTCCATGCTTATACCTGTAATAGGCCTTGACACAAGCACCATCCTCCGATGGTTGGTTCTGCAAGGCTACGAGGTCGTCTGCTTCCTTGCCGACTGTGGTCAGGAGGAGGACTTCGATGCCGTCAAGGACAAGGCCTTGAAGCTCGGCGCTGAGCGCATGATCATCGAGAATGTCCAGCAGGAGCTTATTGATGAGCTCGTCTGGCCTGCTATTCAGTGTGCGTACACTTCCCCTGAGTTTGGTGTGAGTCCAATGAGATGACTGACACTCGATATCCATAGGCAACGCCATCTACGAGGACCGATGTAAGATACTCAGTTGAAACACTCACTGATAACTCAGCTAACACCGAGATGACCTCCTCGGAACAAGTCTTGCCCGCCCCGTCATCGCCAGGTCCATGGTCAAGGCCGCCAAGGAGCACAACTGCACTGTCCTGAGCCACGGATGTAAGCAACCTCCTGGTCAAGCCACAGCTTGCTTCCTGTATATGTAGACAAATTGCTAATACAGGTGTCCTATCTCATTAGGTACCGGCAAGGGTGTAAGTTATCTAATTCTGTGATTCAAGTTTATGTTGCTAACAGTCACAGAACGAGTAAGCCGCCATCTCTAAACATTCTCCGGCATAATACTTACAACCTTTTAGTCAAGTTCGTTTCGAGCTCGCATGGAAGGCCTGCGACCCTACCCTCAAGGTCATTGCCCCATGGCGCATGCCTGAGTTCTACAACCGATTCGCGTTCGTAATTCACCATCTTCTTTCTCGTAGCCAGACTGACAACCTTGCAGTGGACGTGCGGATCTGCTCAAGTTCGCCGACGAGCAGAAGATCCCTGTCAGCTCTACACCCAAGGCCCCTTGGTCTATGGATGACAACATCATCCACTGCTCGTACGAGGCCGGAGTAAGTCGCTCAGCACTCACATGCTCCATTATGCGCTGTACTGATTCGATTAGATTCTCGAGCAAACTGAGCTTGAGCCCCCTAAGGACATGTGGAAGCGCACTGTCGGTAAGACACTCCTGGTACCTCTACCAAGGAACTAGATGCTGATGTCCATCTACAGACCCCATGAACGCTCCTGACGAGCCTACACCCTTCACTGTTCACTTCGACAACGGTGTCCCCGTCAAGCTGGAGGTTGGTGGTAAGACCATCACCGGCTCCCTGGAGATCTTCAAGGAGGCCAACGAGATTGCCCGAGTCAACGGTAAGGTTTCAGAATTTGAACGTTGTGAACCCTCGCTGACCAGTTATCAGGTATCGGACGTGTCGACATTGTCGAGTCCAGATTCATTGGTGAGTCCGCGCTATTTAACAAACATGCCACTATCGACTGTGTTGCCCGCTAACTATTCCTAGGTCTCAAGAGCCGAGGCTGCTACGGTATGCAGTGACGCCTGACCCAATTATTAAGAAATGACATTAACATTGTATAGACACCCCTGGCCTTACCATCCTTCGACAGGCTCACATCGACCTCGAGGGAATGGTCATGGACTCCAAGGTCCGATCCATCCGTGACCGTCTCTCCAAGGACTGGTCAGACTGCATCTACAACGGTTAGCCATCTCCTCCCATACTCACCCCTATCTGTTGAATTGCAATCTAACTCAAAACAGGCATGTACTTCAGCCCTGAGCGAGAGCTCGTTGAGCACGCCATCAAGTTCTCCCAGCGTCAAGTTGAGGGCAAGGTTAGCCTCGTCGCCTACAAGGGATGCGCCTACGTCGTTGGACGATCCAGCGAGACCTCCAACCTCTACTCTGCCGACGAGAGCAGCATGGACACCCTCGACATGAACTGGACACCTCAGGACACCTCTGGCTTCATCGCCATCCAGGGTATCCGTCTCGAGAAGTACGGCCAGAGGAAGATCCAGGACGGTGAGCCTCTTGCACGAGTCTGAGCACTTGCTTAGTATGGCGGCGTCAAGTGGATTTGAAATGTATTAGAAAGCCATTAGCCACACGATCCTAAATAAAAAAGATGCAAGTAATTCGTAAAGACTCGTTTAATGTATGCCACCCACAAACAGCCAATTCCATGGCTTTCTGCTTGCGACAGTTTCATCGTTTATTAGTTGCCAAATTACAGTTCTTATACATTTGTGTCTACGACTGAAGAGGCTTACCCATGCCTCCAGACGTAATCATCTTGGTGATCTGATACTCTCCAATTCCATACATCGAACCCTCCCGGCCAAAGCCGCTCTCTTTTACGCCACCGAATGGTGCAGCTGCATCAGAGATGAGTCCAGTGTTGACTCCGACCATACCCACCTCAAGGGCCTCGGCAATGCGATAAACACGCTCAAGATCTCGAGAGAAGAAGTAACCAGCCAGACCGACCTCGGTATCGTTGGCCATCTTGACCACCTCCGCTTCTGTCTCGAAGGGGAAAAGACCGGCGACTGGCCCAAAGGTCTCCTGCGAGGCCATATCCATCTCGGAAGTCATATCGCGGATTACGGTGGGTGCATAGAAGTTGGATCCGAGATCACTGAGTCGCTTGCCTCCGATTGTAACCTTTCCGCCCTTCTTCTCGGCGTCCTTGACATGAGCCTCGACCTTATCAATTGCTCGATCGTGGATCAAGGGTCCGTGTGTGACATTCTGATCAAAACCATTTCCAACACTGAAACTCTTGACCTTCTCGGTGAACTTGGATACAAACTCATCATAGATCCCACGCTGGACATAAATTCGGTTCGCGCAAACACAAGTTTGGCCCGAAGATCGGAATTTGGAAGCGATGGCTCCAGTTACGGCAGCATCGACATCGGCATCATCAAACACAATAAATGGGGCGTTACCACCTAGTTCCATCGAAAGCTTCTTGAGGGTACTAGAAGATTGCTTCATGAGAAGTTTGCCGACTCCAGTGGAACCGGTGAAAGAGACCTTTCGGATGGTGGGGTCAGACGTCAGGAGGTTACCAAGCTCGGGGGTATTCTCGTGTGAAGTCACAACATTGATAACACCCTTGGGGATACCTGCACGGTGAGCCAACTCAGCTAGAGCGAGTGAAGTAAATGGTGTCTCGGCAGGGGACTTTGCGACAACAGTGCAGCCTGCTGCTAGAGCAGGACCAATCTTTCGCGTAATCATGGCAGCAGGGAAGTTCCATCTAGGAGACGTCAGTCATGAACATCAACAAATGAAGGCCACTTACGGTGTGATTAGGCCACAAACTCCGACGGGTTCCTTGACAGTCCACACACGGTTACCAGGTACTGAGCTGGAGATTGTATCACCATATACTCGTGGCGCCTCCTCACTGAACCACTCCAGAAAATTGGCAGCATAAGTCGTCTCGCCCTTGGCGTCTGCAATGGGTTTTCCGTTCTCCCAGGTGATGATCTTTGCGATATCTTCAGCGTTGGCCGTCATCTGATCATACCAGGCGCGCAACAGCTTAGAGCGCTCACGACCTGTCTTAGCACGAAACGAAGGAAAAGCATCCGCAGCAGCGCGAATGGCCAATTGAGCATCCTTAGAGCTAAATTCGGGGCAGGTTCCAATGAGATTGCCAGTGGAAGGATCTTGATTGTCAGTATTTCTGTGGATTATGCAGAGATTAAGCTTACCATTGACTTTGAATGTCTTGCCAGACTCGGCCTTGACCCATTCACCGTTGACGTAGCAAACGTCCTGCTTAAGAAGCGATGGATCTTTTAGCTAGAAAGTGTCAGTGATATAGGAAACAAGATAATGGGGGATGAGTACCTTGGGAGGAGCAGCATTGGATGCTTTTCGTGTAATCATCATGGTGATAACTGGAGATTGTCGCAGCGCACCTCGCGATGAGGGAGCGACCAAGCGTTGGAGAAGTGTCATTTTAATTATAGAGCCTATCAATTGAAGAAGAAAAAGACGGTATTATAGTCAATCAATCAAAGAAAGAGGCCGCCTAGAACAAGAGGTATGCTTGACTCTGCCGATGATTGTGTCAACTGGAAGTTGGTGATGGCGGGGTGACGTCTTGTTAAAGCTTGGGCTCAAGCTTGTGTGGGGTTGACTAAGTCCCCCGGAGCCGGTGCATCAATCGCCAAAATCGGCTCCGGCGGGACCGGCAACGAGAGGACCGGCATGTAACCACCAAAGGCCGGGAACCATTTTGTGAATAGTCCAGCAGTGAGTCAGTCCTTACATTTTACCATTCTCATAGCTATCCAAACGCCTGATGACGCACTGCCACTGTCGAGTTCAGTGTGGACCCATCGAGCTCTCCCCATATTTTACTTAGACGCCGGTCGGTCCGTGCAAACTCATGGAATAGGAAAGTTTACGCGGTTGATACGATATTGTAAGTAGCAGTGTAGTCAATTCATACTCTTGTTAAATAAAGAAGATAAGGAAACTATGCCTCGTTGGGCTCTGACGTCGTTTCTTGGTATATCATTCCAAACTCCAAACACCCAATGCTAATTAAGGATAGTAGTCCAACCATAGACACGTTCCCGTACACTCTTTTGCAATTCATTGATCCTCTTATCCAAATCTCTGCTGTTGAGATCGCAGTGGTAGTTGGCGATCCAAAGTATGGAATGCCTGTGTTCGGGGAGTATAGGGCATCGATCGAATGCTGGGTGTCTTCATGTTGTGCATTTCCCAGACGCCTCTCTCCTTCGGCTCAGAAGTTGTGGATCCCTCCTCCTCATCATCTTCGTCAGGAATATCGTTGATCTTGTTGGGGAGCATGGCGTAAATGCTGCAGGCCATGTTACAGAGGTAGATCGCGCTACATGTTCCGTTAGTAAAGCCCAGACAGACCTTGCAAGAGATACTTACAGCATGTAAACTGCAATTACAAGTGAGTATTTGGCAATCATACAACTCTTGTACTTTCCATAGGGCTTGGCGATGTCGCATCCAATTCGGTAGTACCAAGCTGCTGGCGCGGGATATCGCTTATCGGCATAGTCGGGTCCAATGGTTCCATAGACACAGACAGTGTAGAGAGCAATCAAACAAGCATTAATGAAGCTGGCAAAGATTGGGTACCAGCATTTCATGATGGACGCTGTAAGCTTTCCGAGCAGGAAGAAGAGCGAGATGATAGAAATAGCCACGTTGAAATCGGTAAAGCTGGTTCATGTCAGTTGATTATTCCAAGGTCAAATGGCAGCAGAAGAAGCTCACGTTCGTGTCCACACCAGAGCGACCTTTGGCAGAGGTCGGTGGTTCGCGTAAGCGTAGAGAATCATGGCTGGGTTCGAGTTAAGTGGAGGATCGTGTTGCCAGCCAATCTGCCACATATCGGTACGGTACAGATCGGGTTGAGAGATACCGAAGATGACGAGAGCAGCGACAGTTCCGGCCAATTCTAAAGGCATCAACCACCAGGTTGTCTTTCTTGCTAGACGAGGCCATTTTCGAAAGAAGACGGTATAGCCCTTGGACTTGGCCGGTTTGTCCAGGTGCTCCTCTCGAGTTCGGTTAAAGGCGGGAAACTTCATCATGTCGTTTGGCGGCTTTTATAGTACGGCTGACCCGGGTGATACAATTCGAGCTCACGGCAGTCTTGTCTCGGATGAGAAGGTATTGGTGTTTGGCTACTAGTGTAGCAGCTATGATCGACTTCTCATGTGCTATCGTTGAGAAAGCTCTGTCTGATTAAAGCTCGTCAAGTTTTCGAATATGCTGACCGGCAGCTTTGATCCAAGTTGAAGTTGAAGATGTGAAAAAGCTGAGCTGACCCAGGCGGCCAGGTTCGGGGGCAAGCAGCCGTTTAAGGGTCTGCAAAGTGGCCAACAGAGGTGATGGATCGGCTGAGAGGGAACCGTGGGCCACCTGCGAGAGGCCCATGAGCCTGTGAGGAACCCAGTGTGATGCTGTGAGCGGCAACCAAGATGCGGGAGGCGGGCGTCTGGAGTGATACCCTAATGCCAATCACAGCGTTTAGAGGGCGAGCATTAAAACATGCAGCCAATGAGAGGCAAGAGCTGATGTGCTATCACTACTCTTTCCCTCTGTTAAGCGCCCGGGTGGGAATCGTGAGATGCCCGATGCTCATGACGACGCCCGATTGGCTGCGCTGGTGGCTGTAGCTGCAGCATTGTGTGTCTAGTCGACCAATCAAAAGCCACAACTGCAGTTGCAGATGTGCATTCAAGTGCATTTGTTGTGTTGAAATACAGGGGTCGACAACCGCTATCTTCCACATTCAAGTGTTTGCAGGTCTCCATCTCAATTTCAATGTCAGCACAGCTCGAGTGTTAGCCGCCCGTTACTGTTCGTCAGTCGAGTCTTGCTAGAAATGGTCTTACTATGCAGAAGATGTGATCTTTAGACGTGTAATGTTCATCCGTCAATTAAGCAATAATACCCATTAGTGCGCTGAGAGCCATATCTTCCCGTAATGATCGCCATTATCACATATAGAGACCGGTCAGAGAGCGCATAAGAATAGCAACAATGGTGATCGTGTGCAACCCAGGGCAGTTTTCAATTGCACGCGGATAGGAATTGACGCGATAACTGTGCATCATACCATATCCTCTTGAACGAAATGAGGGCATTCCCAACTCTAATTATTGGTTTATGAGTCCCCCCGAGCCTATGTCTATCTGACCAGATGGCACTGGGGTTATAAAGGACTATAGTGGCTAATACAGGGAGTTATGCAATAATCAATTGGCATTTGGAATAATCTTTACTATTGGCAATTACTTGGAATTGGTATTTGTCATTCACAGTCTCCTTTCATCTGAATTCAATACCTGTATGATCTGGAACCCTCGAACCGACAAGCCAGTAGAGAATACCTGGCGACTTCACCAGTCAGTGTTAGCTCCCTACAGATTACGCCAAAGCAGCCAAGAAGCAAAGAATGTACTTGGACCAGCCACTGCGTCACTTCGGGTGAGTCTTTTGATTCAGTGGAGACTCCGCCATTATGGGCATATCTAGCACGGTAATAACGGGATGGCTGCACGGGAAGAAGCCGTCAAGGTAGACCATTGAGATTACTTATAATCAAATGGTGCTCTGAACTGATAGGCAGAAGTATCCACACTACTCTCAAATTTAGGTAATCTTCGCGCCAAAAGAAAAGCCGTGGAGCCAGTTGATCTAGTGTAGACGAAAAAACTCGGCCGAGCAAACTCTTGTCACGGACGGAAAAGAAGAAGAAAAGAAGAATAGCGTTATCTCACGTGGTGGATGCTACCTCGGTGCAAAAGTCAACATCAACAAGTTACTCCGTATGATGCGAATTATTTATTGCTGTCTCTTATACCAGAGGCTCAGCCCTTGGCATCGAAACCCAGAGTTCAAGGTCTTGTCTCTCAGCCAAGACCAGGGGTAGGACTTCGAGACCGAGTTCTTTGGAGCCGCTTGTGGACAGGGACAGGATCACGCTGACAGGGGATGAACTCGAAGCGTGGTAAAACAGACCGTTCTAGACCTCGCTGATCAACATGGGAACTTCTCGATGTGGGAGAGTGAGTTCCACGCATCCGATCCACGACTTTCTTTGCCCCGAAGGGAAGATTTGAGACCTTTATTCTTTTCGGTTCTTTTTTTTACGTAGTATTTTTATTTTTGTCCCAACATCATACTGCCGTGTTGCCGTAAACTTGTTTGAGTAATTCATTTATCTCGCCCACGTAACGGGCTGTATCTGTCGAGTGCTAAGATAGATGGTCAATTCTTCACGATACTACGTACATCCATACCTCGGCAGTTTCGCGTCAACACCCCACCCCCTGCCAGCCCAAGTTGCCATGTAATCCGTCGCACGTCAGGGTCTTTAAGACCGTTTGTTTAACTCTGGATACGACAGCCTGGTCAGCCATCACAAAAACATTCCGGCTGGTGGGCTCAAGGTTAAACTCATGGCCACCCCCCAAATGGCCTTTGATTGGTGCCAAGAGGTTGCACCGAATGTTCCGCCTGCCGTTACTGTACTGTTTGATACAGGGATCTTTGTCGGGTGTCCCATTGTGCATGTCAATGACAATGTCAATATCAACTGTGCCTGTCCTGACCGATCTGTTCTCAAGTCCCAACTTAATCTGGCTCGATACGGCGATCGACAGTAAAACGAGAAGAAAAGCGTGCCGGAACACTAATACCTAGTAGCTCCCCCCATAGCAAAGATTTACCAAGGTACCCAAAAGTCAAAAGCTTGTTCGGCTCCATGTCTTTTCCATGACTGGTCCAAGCTGGTGGAAGAGCGGGACGGACCAAGTCCGCTGTCGCGTTCGTCTCGCCAGAGGAGAAGCCAGCCGCATGTGTGGAGTTAGTTGTCGGGGAAGAGGACGGCTTACCTGTGCAGTCAGAGATGTCAGCTAGATCTGGAGACCCAAGATGCGTGTGCGGGTGCGGGCGCATAGCAAAAGAAACGATATCAAATCAGAGATGCCAAGTCTATACTGCAGCTGTAACCCCGATCTTTAGTACCTCCAGTAGAAGCGGTCATCGTTGTGAATATTCCATCACGAATGAGTCTTGTCTGCAACATACAACGCTCAGGTGGTCAACGTAGCACCCAAACACCAACCTAACACCCCTGACCCGTTCCCCATGTCATACTCGGGACCCAAGAGCTCCAAAGCGGGTAGGTTATTTGGTGCCAAGCTCAAAAAAACATCCACTTTCAAGCCGCACGCCAGTTCCCCGTCCTAATATCCATGACCCCAGCTCCTGGCATTGGAAAATACTCCGTTGAGCGCTGTGTTGGTGCTGTTCTGGCCTGTAACGTTGACTTTTGCTCTGCAGCACGCTGTTTGGTGCTCTCGCGATTCTCAGCTGGGAGCCCAAAACCACTGAGTAGTGATGGTTTTGAACATGTTGATCGTTTCTACCTCGAGCCTAGACATGTCTATCGTACCCCTTTTGCTCGCCAAGTCTCGTGCCTGTCCTGTCCTGCCCTGTCTGCCTGTTCATGCTACGGATATTGCTATTTACTGTTCCTCAACTCTCATCATCATTATTATTATTCCCGGTCATTCATGTGGTATGCTGTACTCAAATGCGGAGCACTTTTCACTCGGTTCATTCTTACTTATCTTTTAACCTGATGCGACTTGACCTAGACATTGCAGTACCTACTCTTATCTTATTAACTGCCACCTCATTCATTTGGATGCTGCATTTGACCTCTCCTCTTCAACCATCTTCTGTAGCGTCGGGGGCCATATTCCATCCCATTCTAATGCTTCATCTTCAATCAATCCCTTGTTATAGGCCGGCGAATACGTCCAATCCACGCTGACAGTCCCCTCGGTGCGGCTCTTCGACCCCGATCCATTACCCTTCCTTACCTTAATTCATGCCACAACCAGCAAAACTTCATCATCTTTGACTCCGAAGCCGCCGCCACAAAAAAAAGAAGTCGATTGCTTCTGTCAAATACTGTTCCAATTGAATCGCATTGGCTCTTGGATTTCTCGCATCACATCGCATCTCGGCTCCAACAAACGAAGCTCCCGTTACTTTCTTTACCGAGTCAGACCCTGCCCTGTCCCTGCCCAGGACTAAAAGTGCGTTGCCATTTGCTGAACCCAGCCCAGCCCAGCCAGGACTACGGACGGTGTCATCCATAATACAGCAGTAAACCCGACTTTTTAGCTGCAAATCCCCCTGCAACGAATCTTGGCCCCTCTGAGCCTGATCCCATAACCCATCTCGATCCCCATTCAAGTCCACATCACATCCTATCCTATCCCATTTCTTCCCCTCCCCCTTCAAACTCAGCATTGCAGCGGCCGTATTTCTCAGAATATACTCGTCTGCCCGGGCTGACTGCGCCGCCTGAGAATTACCGTCCGATTCAACTCAGTTCAGCATTGGCTCTGCCGTTGCACTGCGCTGCGTTGCATCTCCCCCCACTCCAAAGGGTACTGCCAGGTAACCTTACTTAACTCCCACCACCAGCCACCGCTGTCTACCCGTACCGTCTCCCACGTATACGGTACTCAAAATCCATACGCACACCCGACTTCGCAGACACGCCCCTCGTCGCATCTCGATCTCTTGCCTGGCTGCTGCGCAAGGCCACAAAGCTACTAGGTGCCAAGGGCTCTCAGTCCTTCCTGGGCTTGAATTCCGTCGTCTTTTCCAGGCGCCTTCATGCAGCGGTTCTCTAGTTTCAATTCTCCCTCTTCTCCTTCTGTCTCTGCCTCCAACTCTACCTCAAACTCTGCCTCAAATTCCGCCTCAAACTCTACCTCGTTATATCGTCCCGTAGCAGACTCAACCGACCAAAAAGAAAAGGGTCACCACTCTCCTTCCAATTCTCTTCCAGAGTCGGTACCCACATTGGCAACACCAAGCACCACTACCACCAGCAGCACAACTAAATCTGACTTTGACACAAACATCTCACCTCTCGCTGCTGCAACCTCTGCTGTCGGGGACGCTTCCAACAAGGTTACGATATCTGGCAGGGCCACCCACGACTCTTGTTCAACTTCAAAGGTACCAGCATGGAGGCAAGACTTTAACACACCACAGCTGGCCTTCAACGTGCCCTCATCTGATTCCGCGACTTCTTTCTCGACTACCGGCGCTATTCATCAATCAAGTCTGTCCACGGTCGGTAGTCCGCGAGGTCTTAGCGCGTCCACGCGAGGGCTACCACAGAGTCCTATCCCGGCGAAGCGTCCCTCCGCTACTCCCATCCAAGGCGAGCCCGTCATGCACCCATCGCCCATCAAGAAAGCTCGTACGGGGGCATCACCACCTCGCAAGGTCGATCTCCCCAAGCAAAACGCAAATCTTGATCCCTCAGGGCGGGGGAAGCAGCAAGGACCACTTTCACCTCTCTTCTTCTCACACACGCCTGCGAGGCACGTTCATCGCCCGGCCAGCTTTCCCGCCACTGACCCGGCTGTGTCTATGCTTTCACGTATGCGAGAGGATCCCGCTGGCGGCGTCACGACATTGAAGTTGCCGCGTGCAAGTGTAAGCTCCATCAGCCCAGGCAGGTCCGAGAGCACTCCCGGCAGTTGGGGCTCTTCAATGGACGTTCCTACTCATTCTGCGACCCCAGATAGTCGAAGCCTTCCTCCTGGGCTGCAGATGCTACAAGGCGTCGGTGTTATTGAGTTTCTGGAGCAAGACGAGAGACCTACTTTCTTGATAGACCTGGATAATTCCGCCAACGCCAGTCGTGCCGGCTTACACATTCTTTACTATAACGCATCTCTACGCAGCGCACATGAAGTGCTTCAATACTTATCGGTGGATCAGGAGGACGCCAGTGCAGATACCGATTTTGGTCGCTTCAAGTCATGGATCACGACGCCATCTAAATCACGCGCATCGGCTGATATCGCGTCCACCCACATCTATGCTGGTATTACCTGGACGCTTTCAACATTACGGAGACGGTTTCGCTTCGTCAGCGCCCATGCCAGCTTTGCTACACCTCGACCCGGTACCGCACTACCACTTATCGACGAAACTGGCGCTTCGGAAACGCGAAGTGCTGGGCATTCACCGGTGATGCCAGTCACTCCCGATGCTGAGCTTGTTGACGCACCGGATTATTTCGGTGACACTATCGATGCTAATTTTGATAGTCGTTCTGCCGACGTTGACACGATCATGGAAGGAGGCGAAGCACGATTGCATCCCGATGATTTTACCAACCAAGTCTTCCAATCACAACCCGCAAGATCGATATTTGATTGGACCAGGATACCGATGTCGGATTCGCTCCCTCCTCATATTAAGTTTGCACGCTCTGTGGACTGGGCGGCCACTCCTCTGGGACCAATCGAAGACTGGCCCGCAGATCTTAGATCCATGTCCAATCTCATTATGGGCAGTCCACATCCCGCTGCTATGTACTGGGGACCCCAGTATGTGATCATCTACAACGAAGCTTATCTTGAACTTGCGGGCAAAAAACACCCCAAGTTAATGGGAGCCTGTTATATGGATGCCTGGTCAGAAATCTGGGATGAAATCAAGCCTGTTTTCAAGAGTGCTTTGGAATCCGGCCAAGCGACCATGAAACACGAAAATCAGCTTTTCATTAATCGACATGGCTTCTTGGAGGAAACGTTCTTTTCTTGGTCTATCGTGCCTCTAGTAGGTGGCGAAGGCGAGGTCGTAGGACTTTATAATCCGGCATTCGAAAACACCCGGAGACGAGTGAATGAGAGGCGCATGCTCATGCTTCGCGAAATTGGCGAGAGAACAGCTGCTGCTACTACTGTTTCGGGGTTCTGGCCTCAAGTGCTGAAGGGACTGGAATTTAACGAATTCGATGTGCCCTTTGCCTTGATTTATTCGGCTAGGGAGGATACTGAGAGTGAGGTTTCGTCATTACATTCTGGCAGTTTGATTCACTCCCCTCAATTGTTCCTCGAAGCCAGTCTGGGCGCCCCCGAGAACCATCCAGCAGCGGTCGATCAGCTCGACATGCGACAGTCTGACGACGGTTTTGTTCCCTATATGCGCCAATCAATGGCTGCAGGTGGTGTTCCGATCGTCCTCTCCGAAGAAAATGGCAATCTTCCCACACACCTCATCGACGGTCTTCACTGGCGAGGCTTTGGCGACCCTTCGAAAACACTCGTTGTTTTTCCCGTTATCCCGACCACCGCAGGAGAGTCCGTGATCGGATTTATTGTCATGGGCGTCAATCCCCGCAGACCTTACGACGACGATTACAAATTGTTCATCCACCTCTTATCCCGACAGTTGGCTACGTCAATGGCTTCTGTAGTTTTGTTCGAGGAGGAAATCAAGCGTGGCCAGAGAGCTGCAAGACTTGCTGCGCTGGATCGTCAAGAGCTCTCGATGCAACTTTACTTGCGTACCCAAGAAGCTGTGGAAAGCGAATACAGGTTTACCAGAATGGCAGAGTTCGCTCCGGTGGGTATGTTCATAGCCAACTTTGCTGGCAAAATCAACTATTGCAACGACATGTGGTGGCAAATATCCAGACATTCCAGGTCCGAAGATTCTGTTGATACCTGGATGGACAGCGTCCGAAACGAGGATAGGCCAACGCTTGAGGAAGCATGGAGCAAGTTACTCAAGGAGAAGACCACCATCTCGGTGGAATTCCGCTTCAAATGCAGTCAACAGAGTGATGGGAACACGATTGATACATGGGTCCTCATGAGTGCTTACCCGGAGAAGAACCCAGAAGGCAATCTCAAACTGATCTTCGGTTGTATCACTGATATTTCTTCTCAGAAATGGGCGGAGAAGGTCCAGAACGAACGACGTGAGGAAGCAGTAGAGATGAAGCGGCAACAAGAGAATTTCATCGATATCACGAGTCATGAGATGCGAAATCCTCTATCTGCAATCTTACAATGCGCCGACCAGATTGCAAACAATATCACTGTTTTCAACGCGCATGCTGTCAAGACAGAGGTGGAAACCCTATTGGACGCTTGCCTGGACGCTGCCAACACAATCAATTTGTGTGCAAGTCATCAGAAACGCATTGTCGACGATATTCTAACATTATCCAAACTGGATTCAAACCTCCTAGCCGTTACACCTATTGATGAACAACCTGTCAGGGTTGTGCAGCATGCCTTGAAGATGTTCGAATCAGAATTGATCGCCCACGATATTGAGTTCAACTTTAACGTGGATAAGAGCTTCGAACAATACGGCATCAAATGGGTGAAGCTTGATCCATCAAGACTGCGACAGGTTCTGATCAATTTAATGACAAATGCTATTAAGTTCACACAAGGCCGCGAAAAGAGGTCCATTACTGTCAGTCTCAGTGCTTCAAAGCACGTATCGGAGGTGACCAGAAAAGGCATCTCTTATTTCGAGCGCGTCGACCATCAACGTACCACAGTCATGAACATCAACAACTTGGATGAATGGGGGCATGGCGAAGAGATCAACCTTCATTGTACTGTCGAAGACACTGGTCCCGGTTTGATCGAGGAAGAAATGAAGCTTCTTTTCCAGAGGTTCCAACAGGCAACTCCACGAACACATGTTCAATACGGTGGCTCAGGATTGGGTCTCTTCATTTCCCGTATCTTGACAGAGATGCAGGGTGGACAAATCGGTGTCACTTCTCGACGTGACGTCGGAAGCAGTTTTAGTTTCTACATCAAATGTAGACGCTCCTTAAGTCCCCCTCCAGATAGCGAACCGATCATGCCAATCAAGATCCCTCGAAAGTCACACGCCGCCTCAGCCCTTCCACCGAAGCCAGAGATTAGACGTCAAGTTTCCCAATCAACAACCACACCGGCAGTGACAGCGATACCGACGGCACTTGCAGCAACCGAAGACGCGACCCAGCTGTTCGATGTATTGATTGTGGAAGACAATATTGTGAACCAAAAGGTTCTTCAGAGGCAACTACGGAACTGTGGCAATAATACTTTTGTCGCAAACCACGGCAAAGAAGCTCTGCAGACTCTTGAACGTTCAAGATTTTGGGCAGGAAAAGAAGCCGAAGGTGTTGACATTTCTGTGATCCTAATGGACCTGGAAATGCCTGTCATGGACGGAATGACTTGTGCTCGAAGAATTCGAGAACTGGAACGAGAGGGTACGATTGTGCAGCACATTCCTATCATTGCGGTCACAGCTTATGCTCGACCGGAACAAATCGAGAGTGCCAAGGCAGCAGGAATTGTAAGTTGCTCTCGAAAGTATTGATTTGAACGGTTTACTAACAAGTCAACCTCAGGACGATGTCATATCCAAGCCGTTCCGAATCCCGGAGCTGTTACCCAAGATTGAAGAGCTGGTTGGCAAATACAAGAATCTCTCTGTGTCTAATTGATGCTGCAGAGAACTTTTCGGCAGCCAACGGCCTAGACAGTTGCTCATTTTCGGATTTACGAACATAACGAAGTCCATCCGCATTGATGGCTAGACGCGCTCTTCCCTTTCAACATAATCATACTACCTTACTACTACATTTATTCTTGTTTGGCTCGACATAGCATTGGGTTCATGGCCGTTTAGGCGTTTGGGAAAGAGACTTGTGGGATGGCGAGCCCACAAGATTATTGGGATGTAGAACATGAAGCGACTTATTGATATGGTTCTTGGGTGTGGAACTATTTGAATGGATACAGGAATCAAAAGCCTGAGAGAAGGAAAAGGCACTCTGAGCATTGTCACAGAAACGATAGAGGATTGATGTCGTTTCGGCGTTGTTGGGTTGGGGATGTTGTTTTGTTGATAGTCCTGGACAAAGATATGGGCCGATACTGCCGACCTGCCCTACCTCTGAGATGGTGATTAACCATCATGTGCATATATCTAGACAAAATCATTCATTCTTACAATCAAAACACCCGCCTCGTGCCTTATTATGTGGGCTTGTCAGTCGCGCGAATGGAGTGTGTAGTAAAACACATGTATTTATGGATATTGAAGCGATAGATGACTACACGGCTTGCATTTTGATGCTGGAATGGCAGTCATGTTCGACATCTGTACAGAGCTCCTCAGCGCCCCGTTTTGTGACATGGACATATCGAACAACATCGATCACATTTACCATCCAGGTAGTCACTTTGGTTAGGCTAGGCACCGACAGTAAATGTTATTCAACACGCAGCAATTGTATTATTAGGTATTAATTATCTCCATTCCGGGTATCAGACAAGAAAAAAACAAGAAGCAACGACGTGAGCAACTCGACGCATCAAGGTCGATACAGCCCATATGTTTTTGGGTTTTTGTGGCATGTGTCCGTGACGGTATGTGCCTTTTTCTCCAACATCCTCCTCTCCCCCTTTCGTATTTAGTAACTTAGCTATGGAAATTGGTATCACTGAAGCAGTCTCAACAGGGTATCTCGGTATCTTGTGAAGAAATGCAGATCCATCCTTCCATCCCCAACCCTTTCAATGCGCGTGTTGTATGGTGGGGGTTTTTGGTTCATTGTGAATTCAGTCGTAACTTTCAACGTTCAACGCCGAGTGGCCATCTAGGCAGCGGCGGTGACGACGGGAGCAGGAGCAGCATCCTTAGGCTTAGACTCAGCATCGGTCTCAGTGGCCTGGACGGGCTCCTCAACCTTGGGGGCCTCCTCGATCTTGGGCTCATCAGCCTTGATCTCAGCAGGCTCCTCCTGGAGGGTCTCCTCCTTGGTCTCCTCTGAAGGCTTCTCAGTGGGCTTGGGGGACTTGCCGCGGATGGTGTTGCGGAGCTTGGAGAAAGGAGACTCCTTCTTCTCACCCTCAACGGGGGCGGGGGACTTGTCACGCTTGCCGAAAGCAAAGGGGAGCGAAGACTTGCGCTTCTCCTTGAGGTCCTTCTTGGCCTCGGGGGCGGGAGAGGTAGCGGTAGCAACCTCGGTGGTCTCAGCAGGGACGGTAGCAGGGCTGGAGACGTCAACGGCAAGGGGGGTGGTGGCCTCGACAGGAGGGATCACAGGAGCAGTGGTCTCAGCCTCAACATCCTTAGCGGTCTCAGGCTCAGCGGGCTTGAGCTCAGGAGTCTTCTTCTCCTTCTTGGAGAAGACGTTACCGAAGAAGCTGTTACGCTTGACGGCAGTGGGCTTCTCCTTGGGGCTCTCAAGAGCCTCAGTAGCAGCAGGGGCAGCCTCGACGGGGGTCTCCTCAACAGGCTTGGAGGGCTCCTCGACAGCAACAGGGACAACAGGAGCAACCTCTTCAGCAGGCTGAACGGGCTCCTCGATCTTGGGGGTCTCGAGGGCAGGGGTCTCAACAGCGACCTCGTCGCCGGTTCGGGTCTCGGCCTCCTTCTTGATCTCGTCCTTCTTGGCCTCGTCCTTCTTACCGAAGCCGAAGAAAGAGGTTCGCTTACGGCTAGCAGATCGGCGCTTGGGCTCCTCAGGCTTGGCCTCCTTGACCTCCTCCTCCTTAGCGGCCTCGACGGGAGCGGCCTCTTCAGTGGTAGGGGCAACAACAGCGGCAGGGGTCTCCTCCTTGGGGGCCTCGACAACCTTCTCCTCCTTCTTGGGGTTGAAGCTCTCAAGGGTAGACTTGTAGGTCTCAGACTCAACAATGGTGGTGGCAAGCTCCTTGGCCTCAGCGATCTTGAGCTTCAACTGAGAAACCCAGTTGTCGCGCTCAGCGGGGCTGGAGGCCTTGAAAGTGTGCTTGTTACCCTTGGAAGTGAGGTGGAACTTGTTGGAGCCGTCGATCTCGGGCTCAGTGGCATCAGCCTGCGGAGAAGTGGTTAGCTTACAGGTACATGCCGGCAGTTGACGCTGCATTAAAGTGGGTCCAAACTTACAAGGCCGATGACGCCGGAGGGGCTCTTCTTGTCACCAACAAAAAGCAGACCCTTACCGGTCTCGGAAGCCCAGGCGATGTTGGAGTGAGCAGTCTCGGTGGACTTCTCGCTCTTGAGGTAGTGGGAGAGAGTCTGAGGCTCAACGGCGTCGGTGCCGAAGAAGAAGAACTCCTTGCTGGCGATGAGGTTCCTGTGGGGGTGTCGTTAGTGCAATGTTCTTATGGTTCTGCTGCGATCACAGGCGCCTAGAGCGGTAGCCCGATGGAACGGCGTGGGCGCTTTGTGCTTGTAATGCTGCGGCGACTAGATGTGATTCTACTTACTTGGGGAAGCTCAGGCCCTGAGCCTTGTGGTTCAGGTGACCCTCCTCGACAGGCTTGATCTCCTCCTCCTCCTTCTTCTCCTCAGTCTTAGCAGCCTCCTCGATAGGGGCGGTCTCCTCAGCGGGCTTGTCCTCAACGACGGGAGCGGTCTCGGCGGCGACAACGGGAGTCTCGTCGACAGGCTTGGTCTCGGCGGGAGCCTCGACGGCAGGAGCAGAGATGCCGGTGGTGGCGATCTCAGGCTTGGTCTCCTGGGGGACCTCGATGTTCTTCTGTTCCTCGGCCATTTTGAAAGATTTAGGGGGTATCAAATGAGATTGGGTATCACAACAAACAAAGACGTTGGTATAAAAAAGGAAAGAAAAAAAGGAAGTTAATCCAGAAAAGGCGTTGAGTTTCAGATGAGCTGAAGAGCAGGTAGAGGGGAAGGAAGAGAGAGGAAAGATTTGTAGAGGACGGGGAGACTTGGGGTACTTATTTGTTGCTGTTTGCTGTGAAAAAGGGATCAGGTAAAGAGAGGCCAGGGTCACACACACAATGAGGATTGACGTGGGTCAGGGCGGGGCGTGTGCAGAAGCGGGCGGGAATTAGGGGGGAGTGAAGAGATTAAAGACTTGCGTTAGGGGAAAGGAAAGGGTAGGGAAGGGAAGGGAAGAGAAGGGAAGCGGAATGGCAGTTGATCAAAATAACTATTTTCGATCCTCTCGGATTTTGCTCTGCTGTGCGTGCTCCTAATCACTAGATACTTGATTTTACAGTGATGCTCTGCTAACCGTCATCATGGCTTGCAGCGTGTGTCTACATCCTCCTCTCCGTTCCCATCGCATCGCGATTGTATCCGTTTGTATATCCCAAATTGCCTACCTACTCTAGCATCCATCAGTAGATCCGCTCCGACCGGTCATTGGCCACCACACCAGCAATTACAGGGCACATCATCTCCCAGAATAAATCGACATTTCACCTCCATCGCCATCCGTTGTGATAAGGAATTAGTTAGGTGGTTAGCATCCACACTCCCAAGGTCGGTTCATGCGATCTGCCTGTCTTCCATCTCGTTCCCCAGCAACAAGCCATAACTCAACTGTTTCTCATGGAACCCAATTCTATTCTATTTCCCACCCCAACACTCCCGTCTTCCAATCCAATTTTCCCTTCCTTCTTCTCCTTGTTGTTGCTGGGTGATACCCTGGTCTGTGCTGCATTAAACAAGTGGAACTAATATTGCAGATGCCCCATCGACCTGCCGGCTACCACTGGATTGACTCTTTAGCTTTAACGACCAGCGCTAGCCGCGGACAAAATTGCATTAGCACATTCAGGGCCCACGTATTCGACACGTACCTTTCACTCCCAGGCGGTACCTTCCCGTCCACTTTCCTCTCAGTCTCAGTCTCAGTCTCAGCCTCTCCTTTCACTGATGGAATTAGTTGCAGTGAGTACCTACCTAGGTAAGTGACGCCCACCGTGACTCCCGTTTTAGATGTGTCTGTGACTCGAATTATTTCATCACGGCTTGAAACTCGCAGTAATAAACTCTCCCTCCTAGCCTCTACAACTCTATGGCAATATTTTTCCAAGGTACTTCCCGTCCCATTTATCAGTCATCTCGGATCCTCAGTTTCCCCAGTCTGCAACTCATAACATGGGTTCTTTTGTCGATGAGAATGCAGCACGCATTGTGTCCAGCGCGTGGTCTTAAGCCTTGGCTAATTGGACTCATATAGAGGCCTGTGCAGCTCCCAACGCTACTTGATACTAGCTGGGCCTATTGACCCCATTATCGCACATGGGACTCACCCTTCAATTCAAATATCCGTTGAATACGGTATCGGTCTCGTCCTGGAACTTGGGCCTCTATTGATTACTGTGTATGACTCCGTATACTAGTATATCGAAAACCGTGCCAAGCACTCCTCACCCCGTCTCTGGCCCTGACTCAATCGTGCGGGTCCTTGATCAACGGAAATGGAAGCCAAATCTCGTTGTCGCTTGCCCGCTGATTTTCTTTTCTAGCTTGGAGCAGGGTCTCGAGGCGATGTTAGGATGTTCAATATCGATCTTCAAGCTGCCTTGAACTCCAACCGCTTTCTTCCCTCTCCACTCAGCCGAGTGATCTGGTCTCACATTTGACCTCCTTGCGTATTCCCAAGGAAACATCATCAGCGTGTGTCAAAGCTATGACTGCGTATGTGCACTCTCGACCTTGCCAACCTTGCTGCTATCGAATTGCTTGTTTGGTACTCAGACAGTCTAACGTCCTCTTTCAACCGCTAGAAAGAATTGCCCAGCGCCCAGGGTCGTCTAAGCCCAATCAACGTCTGATGTTCATCCAGCATCTCCTGTGTCGGGCCTTGTTCTCAGAGCCCCTTGCCAATATCACAGAGTGCAGTGACTTCTTTCCGAATTCTCCACCGAACCCTTGTCCCTGATTTCTCGCTTGAGACCAGTACCGACAAGTGCACCGTGCCCATGCGGCCAAGATCAACTCAGTTGCATAGCGGATCATCAGATATTTACGTAGCAGAGCAGGCAGAATCCGAGATGATCGTATTATGCCAGAGTAATAGCGTTTCAACAGATGTCAGTCTCGACATTTGACAACCACTCATCGGCGGCGCTCTTCTAGAGGCTTAGGGAGCCCCCCTCGAGTACAGGACCCTGTTGTTAGCCCTCCTGCTTTCTGGGCTCGACTATGTTTCTTAGCATCACCCGGATGAGCCTACACCCGCTACAAGGCTCTCTGGTCCTGTGTTGGCTGTAATACCCTGTGAGATTCGACCGTTTTAGCTCTTAGCATTGCTGGGGATTGAAAATTGTGTTTCGCCTGGTTTCCTAATGCGCATACATTTTGTTGTGCTTGATTACCGTGGCCAACCCCATCTCCGCTGCATCCATGTGTCAGGCCATGTCATATCAGGTCACGCTTCAACTACTTGCCAAACGCTTCTATCCAGTAACCTCGCGCATCAACCCTCCAACATGGTGGCCGTGGGAGCTAGCCACCACAGCGAGTCTACCGAGCACACCATTACAAGTTACAGCAGGTTTGTGTTCGTTATCTGGCGATATTTGCTCCATGAATCTTGTACCAGGGAACCAAGGTTCAAGCAGAGATTGGACTGAGCCAGTCCCAAGTCCAAACATGGTCTTGTCGGCGGCTGGGTGCTAGCGAAAACGTCGTATTAAACAGGATCCGCTTTGTGCCCTAACTCGAAGTCTTTTGGCGAATCAATCAATACGGTCTGCTATGGCAAGGGAAAAGACCCCATAAAAGATACATTGTCATGCACAAGGAGTACTTTGTTGGACTTTTGCACCAGAGCACACTTCTTGGATCCCAATATAGTATCGGTACCTTACTTTGACCGCTGGGCCCGTAATTCCTCTCTCCACGACCCTTAATCCCTCGACATGAGAGGATCACGATACATAAAAACAGTGCTACCCTAGACAGCGGCTAAACAGTCAAATAATTACAGCTTTGGACAGGCGCAAGAGTAGCAAACACATGCCAGTTTGGCCAACTTCCATTCTGTCACAAATATATGCTCAAAGCATCATGTCCGCACAAATCGAGGTATTGTTGCACTCACGTATCCCCCATACCAAGGTCAACCAATTTCCAACATATCATTACCCACCCATTCGCAGTGGTATTACCTCGAGATACCACACTCAGTCACTGCATCAGCCACTGGAGGCTGAATACCACCATCAAAATGAGTCTGAGCGACGGAGTACTGAGTAGGTACTGTAACCCCAGTCTTAGTTCACACGATCGCTCCCCATCACCGTGAGTTCAGACCGTTCCGGTGACTCCAAGTTCAGCTACCGCCTTGACCAACTCAAGGAAGGGGTTTCTTAGCCGGTTGGGCAGAGCAGGCCAGCCAGAGCCGCGATCACCAAACCAGATTAGGTCCTTTACCGCCCTAAAGCTCCCGATGCTTGTGGATCGGCCTCGAAACTACAAAGACCGATATTCATTCTTCATTCCCTTGACTCGAGCATCCAGTGGCTACTAATTGTGCTCGATATTGGGGGATTGTCCCGATAATGCAATCGGCGTTGGGGTTTGACGCCCACATACAAGAACATTCAAAGAAACACAGACTTTTGAAAAGGAACAGCTGTTAGGGCGTTTGACTTTTACCAATGTTAATGACTTGGGCCAGCTGTTAGTGACTTTGCCAAACGGAGTCTGTCAACGACTCGAGTAAAGCTCAAATTCGGAAAAGTTCCATTTCAGGTCCCTTGATTTATTCGGATGGCTTTTGGGGCGTTATAGTTCGACTGATATGATCTACCCCAAACTGCCCCAAACTGCTTCACCAATACCTTTGAGAATACCGTCTGTACAGACAAGCTGAGAGGAGCGATAACCAGATGGCACGCTAAAGTGGAAAGATCACGATGGTCCAGTGCACGACCGCGATCAACATACACGGTCCGTGAGGACCACAGCCATGCATGCATGCTGCCCATGTCTAGCCATGTGCAATGCTGACTTGAATTCGTCTTGTGGAACCAGCCCCGACCCTGCAGCCTCTGTGGCATGAATGCTATGGAGGATTTTGTTGAATGATCAACGCTCAAGATGAATTTTTGCTTCATCAGTGTTGTATTGCCCCCTGCAACCCCGGAACAGAACCCGAAACAGAAGGGAATTCGTTGCGGTGCAACTCCTAATGTGATAAAATTCTGTTCTTACCGTAACGTACCTGGGGCACACCGACAATTCGCTGGTTTGGAATTACTGGTTTTATCCCTGAAGGAGGCTGATCCCTCATTGACCGATGGTACCTGAGCTGTCGGGTTTAGACATGTTCCTTGCTCTTTTATCTGGCGGCTTAACTTTACTGTCGCTGTCTTGTGGTTTCGTGGTCAATTAATTTTCAACCTCTCACAGAAGGAGGAGTTGGTTTTGCCATCGCAAGTTTCGTCTTGTCCATGATAGTCGATTCATTCGTATGCCAGCCCTGACTCGTCAAGTCCTGACCGTGGCTTAACTACCTACCTAGTATTGCATGGCTATCATTTTCCTGCGATCCATGGTTTTACAGAACAATCTGTACCTATACCCTGAAGCATAATGGCCACTCAGCCAAGTTCTCGAATTCCGTCAAATGACAAGCTACAGATGGAGAGAGCAGTTCCACAAGATGATCTCATTTGAGATTTTATGCAACCATGTAATTTAATTCATCCTAGCGGCCTTTGCTCGGTTGAGTCACCTGTGATCCACTCTCTTGAGTGGTCGTCTCGCAATCCTCTTTCGAGTAATCGTGATTTGACCCGTGATACGACGAATGTGTAAATGGCTTTTTTTTTTTTGGTGGCTGATATGACTGATCGAGGTCAAACGCCCGTAGCCCACCATGGTTGATCATGTGCGGCCCGTACTGGTATCTCTGACATGCAATTGCGCCACCGTTTTGAGTCATATGATTAGAGTAGAGGTTGCTAAGGATTGTTCCACCCGCCCGTTGATGATTCTCTGCAGTAGTATCTACGATGCCTATGCAAGCCTTGACAAGTGACGGGAGTGTCATATATAAAACACACGCATAGACCATACCGTAGTGAGTATCTCATCGGCTCCGTGCCTGGGCTATGATGTCTCTTCCTTGGAGACAAATAATTAGATTAATGCGCTCAATGTCTTATCGGGACAGACCATCTCCCATTTTTGCATGATCTCGTGCTCATGCGTGTCATGACCTACAGGACACCCAACCTTGTTCAACCCTGAGGCCCGTTGTCTTGTGGAATTGGTCGAGTTCACAAAAGAAGATGCGTTGTGTATCGATGCTGGCTGTCACGCTTTGTCGATCCCACAATCCCACATGTCTTGGGAACAAGGACGACTCCTACTAGAAACGAAACAAAACAAAACAGAACAAAACGAAACGTGGATGCATACCCCCCGCACCCTTGCAGATAGTTAGAGTCCATGCCCATGTGCCCTCTTAGCCTCTTTGACAACGCCCTAACCTCCCGGAACGGGCTTGTTTCTCATGGCATTTGTTGGCTGATGGTGTGAAGGACCCTTGTTCCTATATCGAGCATACGTCAAAAAATACTTGGTATAGGTTAACATCATGCACCACACGTCTGCCTTATCACGTACATACTCACATGCTAGACACACAGTTACTGCGAACCTTGGCCTACCAAGCCCGATTTGCCGTGGTACGCGGCACTAAGCGGGAACTTCTGCGTCCTGAAGTTTTTTTTTTTCTTCTTCTCCCTTCTCTTTCTTGTTGCTTACTGTGCATTTTCAGTACGAGATCTTCGCATTGTAACCCCTTTGGAAAGCCGGGACACATTAGGCTAGTTTTACACCATCTGCTGGGCATGACTCTTGCCGCGGATATCGAGATAGCGGTGTAATGAAGGGATATAATGCAAGGAACCTTATGCCGCTGGATGCGTCGTTTCTTGCTTCCCTTTCTTGATGTTGAGTGTAGAGTGCTTATGCATGGTTTGCATGCTCATGTGCCCCGTAGGAACGATGTCAAGAGGGTGTGCAGAAGTACCGATGATTTGCTACATTTATTTCTGAATGTGGAATACCTAGATCACTGTTAGGTATGTTTCATATACCCCCCCAACACTATAGATCATTATTACCATTCTTCGATAGAGAGGCATCTCAAAGTGTCTTGTTATCGTAAGTTTTGCCTGGGACTTTACTTGCATTGGGATCGATCTTAGATCAGCTAGCTTGTACTTTCTTCATAGAAAAGTGCCATTTCCTGCGCTAAGCCGGGCAAATTCATTGAAGAATCCAATGTCATATGTTCTTATCTTCCCAATCCGTATAGCCATAGGCGAGAAGTATACTCCTAAGAGAAGTAAGTATATGTCCTTAAGGCACACTCTTGGGAAGCCGACTCTTGAGTCTGCAACTCTCGTTTGTTTGTATATTGTAGTTAAATCGTCGATGGCCTTTGTGTTAACTGAAGTCTGCTCGTATAACTTCGCATTGGTAAAGGCTGAAGCCCTGTATTTCGTGGCACGTTTGCCTGCTTCGACGAAGGTACCATCGGTTGTCACGAGTGATCCTGATGAGGGTTCCTGAACTCATAACTGAGGATATATGTCGGTTGTATAAGGCTCAAAATCGTTCGTATCGCCCGCCACCGTAGAGTCAAGTACAGGAAATGGAGGAGCGTGATGGTATCAGTGATGTAATATGTAACTGCATATTGTATGTGTTAGTGATATCTTCTTATGTTATCAATGAGCCAGATGATTTCGAGGTCTTCAGTTCACTCTTCATGACTGAGAGTCGACTCCGGGATCTTGACAACGACGACGATGAAGTTACGCTCAGGTTCGTCAGCATTTCGGCATCGTTTGTTCAGGTGATAGTATATAGTTGAGGAGCCAAGACCGAGCACAACATCCATAGTCGTTCTGCTATGTTTTGATGAGATTCCTTGGGTCAAACAACTTGACTTGTGGTGTCTTGAAAGTTGACACACGAAGTTGGTCGACCTTTCTTTTGGCGGCTTATCGATATCTCAAGGGGATACTACTAATGTAGTCAGAGATGCTCCAATGGATAGATATGATATTGGAGAACTCATTAGAGAGTATCACCTGTCGTTTCATTGCGACGAGATGAGGATGCTGAGTTGCGAAGTGGCTCCTTGGCTTTGATGACCTGATGCTATCCAAAGTCATACTTGTTCTTCCGAGGTCGGCATAAGTCCAAGGACAAAATTGTACATAGAGGAGGAAAGAAACAATGTTAATGATACTGTGTAAGTTTGTTGTGATGCAGAGAGGTCTAGGTCTCATGAAGGGGGTTGTAAGTTGACGACCCAGGTTCGATTAGGTAGTATACCCCTTTTCAGGTTCGAAATGAACAACACCGTATTGTTCGTAAGAACAAGACGTTCTTATAGTAAGTGATGGTGTTATTTGTATTGATGAAATCGTCTTGAGGTAGTTTGGGTGATGAACAGCCTCCGCAACGTGCAGTGTTATCGAGACAAGCAGAACAAGATATCGGCGGCTTTTGGTCGATTTTCTTCGTCTTTTTGCAGTCTTTTACAAGAGACATCTTATGATAGATATTAAAAGTTAGAGGTATAGTCAAAGGGATGTTACAAAATGGAGTTTGATCGATGTTTGCTGGTGGATGGATCCTCTAAACTGTGCCCTAAGATTTAGGGGGGACATCACGAGCAATGATCCCCCAGTGCCAGTGCTCCAGAACTATAGAACAGACACATAACGATGCAAATAAAGAAGTGTATATGTATTTGAAAGCTGTTGAAACGATGTTTCGAAGATAGTATTCGAGTTCCTAGGCCTCTTGTACTCTCTTGCGAGTGCCGTCTTGAGCTGCTCCTTGACGGACTCTCTACGTGTAGACCTGTATATACATTCATCTCTCAATGACATAGACAGTTCATCTGTCAAGCAGTGCAGAATCTAATATTGCTACCTTATTTTAGTTGCCCGGCTCCCGTCCTTATATCTCCGCCATCACCCCGTGACTGAATTCCACAACATCTTTCCTCTCAGAACCTTAGACAGTGAATCACCGAGGAAACTCTCTCTCCCTCTCTGTACAACTACTTAAAGATTTTTCTTTTTCTTTTCATCTTCTTCTCTCCTCCTCCTTCATCCCTCCTCACCTTCTCCATCTTTGCATCTTTTCTGTGCATCGGTGCCCCTCCATCCTCATTCTTTTGTCATCTTGATTGAACAAGGGAATAGCTTCACTCTACCTATCCTCTCTATTTTGTTGACTTAATCTTGGTCACTTGGTAAGTGTGGTTTGGATTTTCTATTGTTCGTCCCTTCCTTCATTCTTCGTTGCAAAAGCTGAAGCCCCAGGCGTTCGTTTGCGTGCGCCTAGCCCCCTCTATTCACACTTGATGCGTTTGCATCAAACGCAGTCTGCCACTCAACGCACTCACTCATATCATCCCTCGTCCTGAGCGCTTCTCTTCTGTTTTTGGCTCTTGTTCTGCACACTCACTGGTCCTAAACAATTACCAAACACCTTAATTCATCATCATAACCCTCATCATAACCTCGATTACTACTAAGGAAATTGCCCAAAAGTACCTACGTACTAACCTAACCAAGATACACCTTCATCCTAAGCAAGGGAAAGAGACATAATGGCGGGAAGGAAACGTCACAATCGAGGCAAAGGGCCTGCAAACACCAATGATGTTTTCAAGAAGACGGTCTCACTCGCCCCTACTCCCAGCTACACTCAGTACAACGCCAGAGAGTCTCGAAAGGCTCTAGTGAAACGCGGTGCTTACCACCCTCGAATCAACAAAACCCTTCAAGAAGTTGCTGATGAGTTTGCTACAAAACTTGAACTTGGTCTAGACCTACCCGATGAGGCAGGATTTCTCAGTGGCAGAACCACACCATTTCAAGGACTCTACGTAAACGCAGACTTCCTCATCGTCACTGAGACTGACTCATCGCCATCTTCACCGTCATTTGGGAATTCAGAGCCGAACTCTTGTTCATCTGGGAGTCAGAGCTCTGGGCCGACCTCTTCATCATCTGGCTACCAGAGCTCGGAGCCTGTTAGCCCTCATCTCAGAATACTTAATGGTAGCCAGCCTCCAGGTCGCCTTCTAGGACAGCTGTTTGCTTCACAGGGACTCAAACAACTCGAGTTGATTGCCATTGCAGACGAGCAAGGATGGAACACCTTATCTCAGGGGTTTGCAATCTGGGATTTCACGAAAGGCAGCTTTCAAGGCACCCCACGCGGATCCGTCTTCCTGAGCATCGCACCCCAGATCTCACAGGGGGCTTTTGAACAGTCTCCCGAGATGGTCAAGCTGGAGAACCAAGCACTAGACCAGGTTTGCCGTCTCATCGCTCGTGTGCGAAACAACTGCGGTCCAACAGACGCTTATTGGGGAGATGACGAAAGACGCCGTTTCAAAGCCGACGGCGACAGTCCCGAGGTTCAACGCGATTCAGCCATATGGGGAAGAAAGTTGGTCAAGATGATTCAGTCACTCGAAAACAACGAGAGCCTTCGGCACAAAATCAAGAGGGTGGTAGATCCTCCCCCTCATCTCGACCACTACATGTCCAAGCTGGTTGCCACCAAACTCTTGTTTGATCTTTGTAAGTTTCATTACATGGACATAATGCTTATACAGTGTGCAGTACTAACAGTATACTAGTGCTTGCAATTTGTAAACGACGCAACATGGTCACCGTTCTTCAATTCCACAAGACTCCTCTTTTGGATCGACGCTTGGTCGCCATCATTCTCCGAGCATGTCCTCATGTGAAGATGATCGGCATCTACGAGTGCCCCTTAATACACTTTGGAGATGTCATGTGTCTTCTTGATATCATCCATGAGGTCAACTTGGAGCGAGACAAAGCTGGATTACCACGTGTGGAATCTTTTGATTTCTATCCCAGATACCATGCCGGTATGCCCTACTACAACGAGTGTGGTTACGACTTTGATAGCTATGGGATAACCTGGCGAGCCCTCAACAATAACTACGTTCAGCGAGGTGTCTTGGCCATTCTGCTGCAAGCCGTGTTGAAATCTCGCCGTATGGGTCTGGGCCTCCTTATGGATCATGGCGGCGCCTTTATGACCTACCTTTCAAACCTCCCAATGATTCCATCGACGATCTTGAACTTCCTTGATGGACTCTATCGATACCTTGATGTCAAAGCAACTAATCCAGGCGATGTCAATGCACTGAAGCGGGCCACCTACGACATGTCGAAGGCGATACGTGCCGGCATCGAGACTCTAAAGGACGACGGACCTCGTTACATGAAGAGTTTGGGCAAAGCCCTTGTTTTCTGCTCGTCGTGTGGCTACGAGACCCTGCCTGAATTCTTCAGCGGAGAGCAGATTCGAAACCAACCCCATCACCGCTCCTGCGCTGCATGTTACCTACAGACCTGGCTACACGAGGAGAAGGACCATCACAAGCAAGAAGCCAAGAACATCATGAGCGTTTTCTTTCCAGATTGGGAGCCCAAAGCTTTCAACATCGATGCTCCTCTGCTCAAGGATGGTCAAGACCTGATGCGCATGAAGACGCGCAAGGTCGAGCGCGGCCCTGAACCTTCAATGAAGCTATTGCCCAACGGAGAGTTCTTCATGCCTCAATTCGAAATAGAATTTGTCAGGAACGGGAAGATACAGGATGATAGTGTGCAAGGCTTGCCCGATCTAGAAACGCTTCTGATAGACAAGCCACTCCATGATCAACAGATGAGTGATGTTGCTCTGGCCACGGACGCAGAGAGAATTGTCGCACTCCTTTTACGTGATCAGTATCCTAAGCCAGAGGGTTCTCGTCGTTCATTCGCTCAAACTCGATTTGATGGCGGTGCTCCGGACCACTATGATGAGAGAAAAGGAGTATTTCCGGAGCGCGACTTGATTCTTAACGACGGAATGCACATCATGTACGGGTTTCTCGAGGCTGGCATCGAGGACTATCGCCTCAGTCTCGAAGGCTTTTGAGGAAAAAGACAAGTTTTGGAGGAAAGGAGAAAGACAGTCTTGAAAGGTTTGCTTTGGGGTATTTCGACTTGCACTATGCCATGAATTGAGGCGACACCCAGGATTACGATTTTGCTCTTGACTATTGGGATCAACATGCTGGATGGCAAAACCTGGAAAGGTTGATGGATGCTCAATTCGGCAGAGAGAGCAAGAAAGCGGGAAAATGAGAAAGTAAAAGAGCGAGAGACACAGGTTACAGAGCTTGGAATGGTATTTATATACCTAGATAGGTATTTTATGATACGTAACCTAAATTGAGCTCTCAGACACGAAGGCCTTTTTCTCTAATTGATTGCTTTGAATGTGAAAATATTAATGTAAATCCGGAGGACACATAAGCTGAGGAGGATCTCATGAGGTGAAGTTCCATTGAGGTCGTCATTAGAAAAGTGGATTCTGGGGTGAGTGTATCGCACGTGATTCGACGATCGGGTTCGTGAAGCAAACCTCAACAGTGCATGGATTATGACCTTTGGCTAGAGTCGTCCCCTTCCAAACCAACCACGATGGCCTCATTTATCCGTGCCTTCTCGCTATCGGCGAGGTCACTGACTCCGAGCAATGCCCTGGGGGCCTTTGCGACCCGCGCCACCTGGTCGCTCTTCGCCAGCCCGCCGACAACGCCAATCTCTCGAGCGATTGGAAACGGGCTGATGCAACAGACTCGCGGCATGAAGGTTCACAGTTCGGTCAAGAAGCGATGCGAACACTGCAAGGTGAGAAATCGCAATGGATATGAAGCCCGGCTTGGGTTTTGCATCTGTGATCCGATCTGCGGCTAACACTCTCAAGGTCGTCCGACGGAAAGCCGGCAAGCGACATAACGGATACTTGTACATCATCTGCAAAGCGAACCCTCGACACAAGCAACGACAAGGCTAGATCCGAATAACGACAGACGAGAGGATATGTATAATATTTGTAAACGAAGGGCGGGTCGGACATTTCTGGACGAGGTGGTGATAGAACATCTACGTATGATGGAACAAGCAAAACATTTGACCTTTCTTTCTTGCGAGGCGCCAATAGTGCCTTGAAGAAACTTTGTGGGAGGCTGAGAAGAAAGGCGGAACAGCGCTGGAGACTCAAGGGCTCCCCGTCATGTACAACTACAACTACAATTACAACTGCTGCACTACATGCCATCGATATACCTCTCCATGCCTTCCCATTCCGTCTTGCCAACTGAGAGGAGATATCGAACGTGTGACTTGAGATGGGGAAGCCAGGTCAGTTGATGTAGCGGAAAAGTGGTGGAGAAAAGAACTTACAGCGTCTGTCACATTGCGACGTCGTTCAAATTCATCACGGGCATATCTTCGAGACTCGGCCTTTGTCGTAGGGTCAACAATCTTCTTTGTTCCGCGCAGTATGGTGCGGTAGAATGCCAAAACTCGACCTCTCTGAATAAACTAGAATAATCATACTCAATCAGTATTTAGCCTCAGACTTGTACAAGACTGAGCTTTTGCGCATACCTGGTCGAGGCTCAATGTAGGCTTGAGACGAGATCCGCTGGGGCGGGTGGCATAGCCACGGCTGAAAGTGAACAGACGAGCGGTAAAGACCATTCCACCGATGGCTACCTCCTTAAATGGGAGGGAAGGAAGTTATTCATGCTTGGGAGTAGTGACAATAATGATGAGAGTGGTGATTTCTCATTACCCCGGACGAACCTCGGCTATCTAATCGATGTGGTCTTTCCCGTATCGGAAGGGACTGTTGAACTCACCGTGGTGTTAGTGGAAGGTACGATGCCAGGATATACCTGCGCCCATTGAATCTCTATAGAAAAGCTCAGTTTTGTTTTACAATTCCCTACTAACAACATTCTCGTCAGAATCAAATTTGTTGTAGAAACATGTCAGACACCAATGCCACCAAGGAACCTAAGAGACTTGTTGGGAGACGACGACAACGACTAGAAACCCCAATCGAGACAGCCAACAGGATCTCGGATGATGAATTTCTTGCACAATACGTCAAGCCAAGGTGAGTTATGCCACATGTACGAGTATGACGAAACTCAGTGATAACGTTTGATCTTTGAGCCTAGCAGCGATAGTTGGCCGGAATGGAAACACCCCAAAGGTGAAACCATTTTTGCAATGAGTCTTATACGCCCGACTTCCATGAGCGAGGAAGATCTGGAGGCGTGCTACAGTTTGATCGAAGAGACAAGTGGCGCAGCCTACCGCAGCTCGTCTCTCGGATGGCATGCAGCTGCTAAAAAGAAGGAGATGCGATCACCAGATCTTCGATATATCCTGGTGAAAGACGGTGATGATAAGATAAAAGGTTTCACCTCTTTCATGCCAACGTTTGAGAACCACGAAGAGGTGATCTACTGCTATGAGATTCACCTAAAACCAGAAGTACAAGGGTGAGTCAGCCAACGTCGTTTCTCTGGTATCCTTCCGCATATCGACGGGATCGAGAGTGAACTCAAAGATATATATAGAACACGCGAGACCGTTGAGCTAACTGACACTCGGTAAAGAACTGGTCTAGGCAAGAAACTCATGGGTTATTTCGTAGATGTCGCCGAGAACATACCCACAGTTCGAAAGGCAATGCTCACATGCTTTGTTAGTAACGAGTCTGCACTCAAGTTCTACGAAAAGCTGGGTTTTACAAAGGATGACTACTCGCCTAGGGAGCGAAAACTACGAGGGGGGAAAGTGGTGATACCCGATTATGTGATACTAAGTCGACCAACCGCCTTTCAAAAGGTCGACAATTCGCGGGCGCATCAGCCTGGATGTTGATCAAGAACGCCGTAAGATGCAACCATGGAATCAATCATTTTGCAGTTGGCGCACTTTTGTATTACGTCCGTCCTTAGATTGATGTGTAACAAACGGATTATATACATTCATTATCATCCACTCTTCGACGTCAATCAATACAATAGTTTGAGACCATTTGCCATCGCAACCAAATAATCGGAACACAGCCCCGACTGGTTATTATTTATCAAGTTGTTCAAGTCGTTCAGCCGCAAACAACAAGCTTTTGCTCCATGGCCTCATCTTCAATGAGGCACTACAATGGATGTCGAATCGCCTAAAAAAAATAAAAAAAGTCACTTTTGCTAAGAATATCAAAACGACACGGAACTTCGCAGTGGTAGCCGAACTCTGCTTAGACCGCCCTGTTGGACGAAAGCCCAAGCTGAGAGTTGCCCTCGATGTCCTGCGATTCCTACTGGATGCCAGTGCAGTAGCTGCCCAATTTGAGACGTTGGCTGGCTGCAGGATCACGTACCATCACATGGCAGACTGTTGAATCTAGCCGGCTTGGGCAACATTAATCTTGAGGCGGAAGAGATCTTCTGCACGTTACAAAGGTCCCCCTTTAGACCTTTAGACCCCTACCAAGGCTGACACGGGGGCTTTTACCAGCACACTCCACTACTGTCCCTACCATGTCAGCCCTAGGACACTAACACAAGCCTTGGCTGAACTACCATTTCTAGTATTGCAACGACGAGGAATCAGCTTCAGAGCTCTGTCGTTCTCCTCGATTGCACTGAAAAATGCTTTGTTAGCTGGGTTCGCACAGAGTTATACAAAGTCGCACAGCTACTGTGAGACATTGCATCAGTACCAATGCGGTAGGTAGCTAGATGCAGCCGCGGAATGGCTTTCCGTCATTCTTCCCAGCTGAAGGAGCTAGAGGAGGCGCCCCCCGGCTCCGCTGTTGACCCTGCTGTCGCTCATTGAAATGAAGGGTGCCAGGTGCCCTAGCCAAACATGGAGGCTTAGAGCTGAAGGCTGAAGCTTTGCGAGCTTGTCAGCGATGCGCCGGTCCGAGACCAAAAGGCGATGGCCGTGCCGAGACAGAAGCCCGTAGGCCGTAGGAGTTCCTCTCATAAAGTGCTGCTGCCGTCTACATGATCACCCTTCTTCTCTTCCATCCTCCCTCAAGCCCACTCTCTTTCTCTTTGGCTCAAGTTCTCATTCAACCTCCTCCAATTACCTAGCCAATCGAAATACTCTTTAATCACAATGGCTCAACAGTACTCTCAGGGACCTAATGTCCAGAACCAGGAATGGCAGAGCAGTCTCTGCGATTGTTCGCCTTGCGACTCTTGCATGCTCAGCACCTTTTGCCCTTGTATCCGTATGTGATATCCTCTGAAAGAGAACTAAATGCAATTGGAAGACTAATACTTGTTCTAGTTTTGGGTAAAACTTCCGACCGAATGAGAGATCCCACTATGCAGACCGCCGATACCTGCAACAGCGATGCCCTTATCTTCTGTGCTATCCAGTGTGTGACTGGCTGTGGTTGGATGTAAGACATATACCTAAAGGACTGGTTCGAGCTATCAACTAATGTTATACTCTCAGCTACTCCATGATGAAGCGTGGTGAGATCCGCGAGCGATTCGGCATCCAGGGTAGCGGCATGGGCGATTGTTGTGTCAGCTACTGGTGTCTCTGCTGTGCTCTTATCCAGCAGGATAACGAAGTCAAGGCTCGTGTATCCCAAGGCCCCGTCACTCAGGGCTATCAAGCTCAGAAAGAGGGCATGCACATGCCTACGTCTCCTCCGCCTCAGCAGCAGTACCAGGGTCAACCTCATTCTCATCCTCAATACCAGACTCCTCAGCCCGATTATCAACTTCCCCAGCACGGTCACCAATCTCCTCAGCCTCAAGGATCATACCCTCCTCAACAGACCTACAACCCCCATCAGCCCCAGCCCCAATACTAAGTAATTAAGGAGGGACTCACTAGAATGGGACGATACAATCACCGGCATGAGCTAAAAAAGACAAACAAGACATGTGGAGGAGAGCTAATGTGACTCTGACATGTGAAAAACACGAGCGCGGACGGGTACGCGCCCAATGAATTATACCCAGTGACTAAAGACTGTCACTTTTCTTTTACTGTTATAGTTATATCATTACATGTTTCACGGTCCGAAACACATACTGTACAAAACTCAATGATCATCAGCCACTACTATTACTTCTGAACTGCCAAGTTAGGCAACTAACACGAGCCTCGAGAGCAGTAAAACTCTAAAATTTCTATCCTCACCTGAAGAGACCCCTGCATGCTAGTCACAATCATAAGATTTTTAACTGGCTTTTCCTTTTGTAGCATGGTGTTACCTTTTCTTTATGTGATGCTTTCCAGGATTATGGTCTGGGCGTTCATTTCTCGGTGATTCCCATCATGCACGGCTATTCCGAAGCCGGAACCGCAGCGGAATGAGGCCATTAAGAGAGATGTATGATAGGCAGAAGTACTAACAGCTTATCGTTCATTTGCCTCGTGATTTCTAAGATCAAAAGGATACATGCTAAGTTTGAAAATATTCTGTATAGGCGAATTCTTGGACATATTCGGTAGACTTATTCATATTATCTATATAGTCATGGCAATTTAGTATTTAGGGCCTCAAAGTGTCTCATTATCGCGGACCTGCCCCGAGACTGTAAGTAATAAATAAATGTTAGCTTAGTCTCACACCGGTTAAAATACCAACCATACAATTTCGTGTCGGACTGCATGACATTAGGCAATTGGATATCACAACTCGGACTGACCGGCAGCACTTCATTATTCCAAGGGTATCAATAAAATTTCATTCATGACCTCTGTCCCTGTCGTTCAATCAAACTGACAGCAAAACGCCCGCGCCGCACCTCTAGTGGTTGGACAAACGCCTATTCAGATCTACGGTTATCGAGGCTCATGATCCTCATACCAAAATCTCTCTGAATATTATACCCAATTCCCCGATGCAAGTGATTGCATGTAAATCACCCAGCCCGCTTTTTTTGTCCCAGTCCATCCGTCGTCATACCGTCATTTTCCCAATCCATATATATCATTACGCGTAAAGCTTCTTCTCATAAGACTCCATGTTGACGTTACCCTCCAACTGGGCGCTTGCTGTGCGGAGCTCGAAGCGCAAGTTACCAGCCTCAGCAGACTCGTGCATGCCCTGAAGACTGGTCATGCCGCTGTCCTGAAGGGAGTGCTTGAGACCAGCAGCGAGGTAGGGAACAAACTTGTTGATCGATCTGTAGACTATGTTAGCACGTCATTGTTCGGTTTTGCTTAGGGGACTGGACTTACCCTCGGTGAGCCACAGCACCCGAAACACCCTGAGCAACCAGGACGCTGTCACCCTCAGAGAAGTAGCGGGCAGTTCCGGCGTTGCTCTTCTGGCTATCTTTGCTACCGTTACCAGCCTTCTTGTCCTGCATAGCATCGATACTTCCCATTCCTCGGTAAGCCTTGACAAGCTTACCCTCGCGAGAGACGAAGGAGGTGCCAGGGGACTCAGTGGTACCGGCCAAGAGACCACCCATCATGATGGTGGAAGCACCCAGAGCAAGACCCTTGACGATGTGGCCAACATTCTGGATACCACCATCGGCAATGCAAGGAACGCCGAAACGAGCAGCAAAGCGGCTGACGCTGTACACGGCAGCAGCCTGAGGACGACCGACAGCCATAACCTCCTGCGTGATGCAAGCAGAACCACTGCCCATACCGATTCGCAGACCATCAACACCAGCGGCGATCAGAGAAGCAGCCTGCTCTCGGGTCACGACGTTTCCGCCAATGACATCGACATCAGGGAACTCGCTCTTGACCCACTTGATCATCTCAATCTGGTACATGCTGTTACCCTGGGAGCTGTCCAGAATAACAATGTCAAGACCGGCATCTACAAGCTTCTTCAGGCGAAGCTTATCCTCGGGGCGAGTGCCAATGGCGGCAGCGCAAAGAAGTTGCTTGCTATCGGGAAGCTTGGAAGCATTGGGGAAGTGCTGGTTCTTGGTCAAATCGGAACGGGAGATCATAGAGACAAGGTTGAAGTCCTTGTCGACGATAGGGAGCTTGCCCTTCTTAGACTTGGACAGGATCTTGTTGGCTTCGAGGAGGGTGACGTGCTCAGGAGCAGTGACAAGGTCAGTAGCCATGACATTGGCAATGGGCTGGTCAAGGTCTTCCTCGAACTGGAGGTCTCGGTTGGTGACAATACCCAAGAGCTTGGAACCAATCTTGCCATCGTCTATATTTTTTTTTCTCGTTAGTCAAACATCCTTGTGCGGGGCAATGCAACCGTAAAAAAATGAAGTATGATGGTTGATCATAGTAAAGGTTATCCTCACGACCGTAGTCTATACAGTGGAACGAAAGTTATATGAAAAGGATTTATAATCATGCAACCAGGTATTGTTGTGAAAACATTGTGTTGTAAATAGTGTGACTTACCAGTAACTGGGAAGCCACCGAAACCCCACTTCTCCTTGAGGGCCTTGGCATCACCGACGGTGGTGTTGCGATCAATGACGACAGGGTCGAGAATGAAACCGTTCTCGTAACGCTTGACCTTGCGGACCATGTCGGCCTGGGCCTCAGGAGAGCAGTTGTGGTGAATGACACCGAGACCGCCCTGGAGAGCCATGTGGATGGCCATCTCGTGCTCCGTGACAGTGTCCATGGGGGACGAGACGAAGGGGGTCTTGAGGGTGATGCGCTTGGTGATGGGCGCATCGAGAGTGACCTCAGAGGCAGCGAAGCCAATGTAGCCGGGGAGGAGCAGGAAGTCATTGTAAGTAAGACCACCGTGCTTGGTTGTGTCCATAAGCTCGTGGATGTCGAGGCCATCCTTCATCTTGTACTCCTTCAGCACCTCGAGGGCCGTGGTGAAGTCGAGAACTTGACCAGACATGGTTGCGGATGTAATAAAAAAGTGAACAAGAGAAAAGATGTAATGGAAAATGAGGTCGAAGACGATACGAGTCGACAAGCAAGCTCTGGCCTTTGTATCGACTACTAAGATTGATAGAACGCTTCTTCCCGAAAGAAAGAAAGAAGAAAAGAATGATGGTGCCGCTTCAAAAACTTTTTTATGGAATACGCGCTGCGGGACCGGACCCTGTGGGGCCTTTTTTTGCACGGCATGGAGGGGCATTTGCCTCTCCTTGGGCAAACGCTTGGCCGACTGTCAAGGCAAGTGGGGCTGTTTTAATTTTTTTCAAGCTCTTGCCTTCATTCTTTTTTCTTGTGAATCCTTCGAGTCAAAGTAGGCTTTCCCTACATCGATTATAGACCGTGACCAATAACTTAATAATGTTATACTTGGTGAGCATTCACAAATGCAAAGAGCCATTGGTATCATACATTGGCTTGCCTATCGTAGGGACGTTCGATGCTCTATTTAGTCATTTCACTGGTCTATACTATGACCTCCGAAATACGGTGATATTCATGTGGGTGCCTATGGGCACACGGGTACCAACCATGCCGCGTGTTTGCCCAAGACAAAAGTCAAGAAATATTCGGGCATAGATCCTTACGTCTAAATTCATGAGATTTTTGTATAATCTTCTTCAATTTTCATTGAAATGGCCAAATCTTTTGCAACCTTGTTGATGAAGGAGTAACCGTTGCCGGCACTTATGGTTCATCGCCTCATTTATGATGATCGAATCCTTACAGGCTGAAGTGAATCTTGACCTCAACGTCATTGCTCCATCGGCTTTCAAGGTCCAACACCTTCCAAGCTTTTCCAATGTCGATCTCAAGTACATGGTTGTCGATCTTCGAAATAGCCACAGTGTGTATAGGTATCACCTTCTCTTGAATGGTGATCAAGAAATCCCCCTCGACAGTCATAGCAGGAAGTGCCGAGATATATATTCCTAAAAATGTGAGAAGATTGCACGATACCAGCAAGTACTTGCTCACCTAGAATACCGAATGCTTTGACCCGAGTATCAACCAAGACACGGCCGTTTTCACGCTGTTGAATGTCGTTCATAAAAATTGCTGCAGCACCGGCCATTTTACCCAACAGACCCAAATTGGCGACTGAGACATCGTCATGCTTCTTACCGGAGAGACGTGTGAGAGGAAAGGCGGAGAGTATCTCATATCCTCGGACCGGTAGTGATATCGTGAACAAGGATTCGGCCTTGTCGATACCAGTTGGCTGTGAAACTTTACCTGTGGTGTGGGCACGAACTACATATTGAAGGTCGGCGATAATGCCAGGGAAAGTAGAAAGGGGAACAAGTTCAGTCAGTGACCGGGAAGATACGTTGAAGATGGCCAACATGGGATTGCCGGTATGCGAAGCTCCTGCGGTCATAATTAGTTCGGCCACCCAGTCGTTACATGAGGGATCTTTACCATGATAGCTTCCTACTTTAAGGAGTAAATCATCATCGTATCCGATATAAGGGTCTACAGCTCGTCCCAAAGAGCTTGGCCTGAATATGACAGTCTTACCCCTTGGAGTGAGACCGGTCATTTGCCCGATAAGATCCATGTCATGCTCGCCTGGAACATCAGTGATGTAGATTGGACCTCCACTAATACATCTTGCTGCAGCGTGGAACCCAGAGTATTCATGAACAGTTTGAAACATGTCCCAGTCGGGAAGCACATTCAAATGCTTCATGAAGATAGCATTGTGTGCATTCGTCCACACGTGCCAAGGATGTGATGTAGGTATCTCAGGGAAGAAGTCGTCCGAACTACGAACAAGGATTGTAGGACGGTTCGTTGGCATCTGGGAATAGAAAAGAGCTTGCGGAAATTGAGACATGCAGGAGATCGCCTTTGCACTAAAGTGGCGCAAGGTCGAGATGGTCCACGCATCAAGATATGCGTTGATGAGATCTCGGCGAGGCGAAGCTTCAATCCATGTATCTACCATGAACTGAGCATCCGTCTTAACAGCATCAATTCCAGAGTCCGAAAGAAATCTGTAGAAGTCGTCATAGAAACGGTTGACATCCTCTTGAGCAATAACAGTCATTCTGCCACCCAATGGAAGGTTACGGCGGTCAGCGTCCTCTCGTGTCACCTCGACAGTCTTGTATGTCTTCGCAAGCTTGCCATCAGGGGCGATGCCACCCCAATAACCCAGCAGAGCATGCCAGACAGCAATGTGCTGAATATGTGGATGACTTTGTCGAATGTGGGAAACAGTGGCCTTTAAACCCCTGGGAAATGCCTTGGGCTCAGCTTCAAAGTCGTTCCATCCATACTGAAACTGGCTTGGCCCGTGGTAATCGATCGATTGCCAGTTATCGTCAATGATGAGACTAGATACTTTGATGTTGTGCTCGCGTAATTTGTCTAGAGCATCGAATATTTTCTGATCTGTCAACCGTTGTCCTAAGGCGTTCCATGTGCCTACGTCGTGTTAGTTCATTACTTGACCTGTCAGATTTAAGTAAAATTGAGAACACACAAAACCCAAGCCCATCGAACCAATGCTCTAGCCATTGCGGCTTGAAGTCATTCGTTAATGCTGATAGTTCCTTGGACCATTCTTCACTGGCTTGCTTCGTCCCCGCAACTAGGTTTCTGGCATGGTACATGACAGAAGCAACGGCGTTATCAAAACTGTCTCCTTCCGAAACAAGAATGATTGCCTTTTCGTCTGAAAGACCGTCGTTTCGAGCCTTTGGAGTCAGAAACCACTATATTGTAAGGTACGCGCACTTACATGAACCTGAATCTTTCCGTTGGGTTCGCTTCGAAACACAGGCAAGACATGGCTGATACCGCTGACGGCAAGGAACACGAGACTTTTGCCTTGAGGGCTCAAGAAAGAACATAGAACCCCGTCCTTATCAAGGGAGAAGTGCGACTTCCCATGACGAGGAGCAAGCCAAGGTGACCATAATCGGACAAGAGAAAACCATCTGTTCCAGTTAGATGGAATATTTGCGACATACTACTGACACCTCTTCGCACTTATCGATTGAGCTTACCTGGCAAAAGACCCCCAAGGGGTACCAATTGTAATGTCCCTATAAGTAGAATCATCACCATCTGCAGTTGGAATGATTGTTTCAAGTGACCAGAGTGAGGTTCCTGGTGACTGACTCAAGCACGATTTGATAGTCCAATCTTGGGAACTGAGATCAGGAATCAGATCGGATAAGTTACTAGACGAAACTCCAACAGAAGCATGAACGATTAAACCATCGCTGAAACCTTGTTCATCCCGGATCCATCTCCAATCAGCATCTGGACTATGTCGAAACTTCAGAGTAAACTGCACGGATGCGTCAAATGAAAAGGTTGAAGTGAAATAGAGCCGGGACATTGAATCATCAAGCGTCTGTAAAGTTTGGGGTTTCGAACCCCCTTGAGCAGAGGTAAGTTCCAAGTCTTTCCAGTCTGAACCATCTACTGAATGCCATAGTGAGACTTCCCATAGCTCATTAACACGAGACGTGGGAATCTCAAGAATGGCTGTCAAGACGGTGTCCCCGCCTTTGACAGTACTAACTTTTCCAAGAGGCGGGAAGCTTTGCAGAACGACTTTCATGTCTTCAGAGACCGGGGGAGGAGCAGATCTCTGTTTAGCGATATAGATTGCCTGGAAGACATCGCCAAAGTTGTAATCGTTAGAGGGCATCGCAATGAAACGTGAACAAGAGGAGCAGACTTTAAAGCAGAAATATTTTTATTTAGTGACCGAGTTGGACACAAGGTTCTTTCGAAAGAAGTTCGGAACTGGTGTTCTGGTTGTGAGAATGAATTCGTGACAAGTATACAATCACATTAAGCAAGGTTGATAATACTTGGCGAGGATCATGTTGGGATCGTTAGGCTTGAGGCTCATTGGATCATAGTGGATATGGAACGGAGCTAACTGTGGTTACTAATGAGAGCCTTCCATTGGTTCTTGTCAGGATTTCGGGTTGCTCTGATTCGGGGACGGTCGGAATGACTAATCTTCGAGCCTGAACTATCAGGCTGCAGGTTCTCTCAGTAAAGCTTCTAGCCGAGCCAGATCGAAAGATTTCATCAAACCACTCAATTCAGCGTCGACCCTCCAAACCTGCGTCATGGCGTCCCGGAGACTGGCTTTGAACCTCTCGCGAGGTCTGCGAAACCGTTCTGCTGTCGCTCCCTTCACACGAGGCTTTGCCACTCCCTCTACCGTCGGCAAGACTCAGACTACAACTCTTAAGAATGGACTGACTGTGAGCATCATCATCCGGGGTCAATTGGCTTCGGCAACCACTTTAGAATGTACGCCTGACAGTTTATACCACTAGGTCGCTACCGAGCACTCGCCCTTTGCGCAAACGTCGACCGTTGGTGTTTGGATCGATGCCGGTTCCCGGGCTGAGACCGATGAGAACAACGGCACCGCCCACTTCCTTGAGCATCTCGCTTTCAAGGTTCGACTACCCGTCAATTGACCGAGATGCATCATTAACAATGTCACCAGGGCACCGCCAAGCGAACTCAGCAGCAATTGGAGTTGGAGATTGAGAACATGGGTGGTCACTTGAACGCCTACACTTCGGTTAGTCGGATCAAGGGATATGAGGTTGAACAACACTAACCCATCTTCAGCGCGAGAACACCGTCTACTTCGCCAAGGCTTTCAACTCTGATGTTCCCCAGTGCGTCGACATCCTCTCCGATATTCTCCAGAACTCCAAGCTCGAGGAGTCCGCCATCGAGCGTGAGCGCGACGTTATCCTCCGAGAGTCCGAGGAGGTTGAGAAGCAGGTTGAGGAGGTTGTTTTTGATCACCTCCACGCTACCGCTTTCCAGCACCAGCCCCTTGGCCGCACCATCCTCGGCCCTCGCCAGAACATCCGCGATATCACCCGAACCGAGCTCACCGATTACATCAAGAACAACTACACTGCTGACCGCATGGTTCTCGTTGGAGCCGGTGGCATCCCCCACGAGCAGCTTGTTGAGCTTGCTGAGAAGCACTTCGCTGGTCTCCCCACCAGCGGTCCCCAGACCGGCGCTTACCTCCGTTCCAAGCAGAAGTCTGACTTTATGGGCTCTGATGTCCGTGTCCGGGATGATGGCATGCCTACTGCCAACATCGCCCTCGCTGTTGAGGGTGTTAGCTGGAACTCCGAGGACTACTTCACTGCTCTCGTTGCTCAGGCTATCGTTGGTAACTACGACAAGGCTGTTGGCCAGGCTCCCCACCAGGGCAGCAAGCTTAGCGGCTGGGTTCACAAGCACGATCTTGCCAACAGCTTCATGAGTTTCTCAACCAGCTACAACGACACTGGGTAAGTTTTGACAAAATGACTCTAACTATACATCAACTAAACTTTCTGTTAGTCTTTGGGGTATCTACCTTGTTTCCGACAAGCCTGACCAAGTTGACGATCTCGTTCACTTCGCTATCCGCGAGTGGATGCGACTGTGCACTAACGTCAGCGCTGCCGAGACCGAGCGTGCCAAGGCTCAGCTCAAGGCCTCCATCCTCCTGTCCCTCGACGGCACCACCGCCGTTGCCGAGGATATTGGCCGACAGCTCGTCACCACTGGACGCCGCATGGCTCCTAACGAGATTGAGCGCAAGATCGATGCTATCACCGAGAAGGACATCATGGACTTTGCCAACCGAAAGCTTTGGGACCGAGATATTGCTGTCAGTGCTGTGGGAACTATTGAGGGTCTCTTCGATTACCAGAGACTCCGCAACACCATGAAGCCCAAGTTTTAAGGTAGAGAGGGCTTAGTGGGATTGTGAAAATCGAGATCTGGGTATAGAGTGTATGAGATACCGTTTTACAGGCCTAGTGTACCATAAGATTTCCTCTGTTCATACTAGGTAACTTGGAGTTGTGATAATTGTGTCTTGACTGCATTGCTACTTGTACCCTATACTTGCGAGTCTTTCCGAAACAGAGGGCGCTACTACCTTCGTAAGCAGGCGCCGGCCATGCTGTTGTTTGACAGACATACATGGGATAATATGATCATCATTGAACTCGACAGGAGAAACGTCGACAATCTCAAATGTAATTGGGTATCTTACAGCCTTTTTGTCCATTTTTTGTTAACGATTGGAGTTTTCTCTTCAACCTGACATTAGCAACCCAAAGCTAACATTCATTATCTTATGGTAACTGAAGAGCTAGATCTTCGGCCGCATCTGTTCTTACTGGAGCACCCTTGGCATGTTATCGTGTACCAGATATTGATTATCTACCCCAACTTGATCCGAACGCCATTAATGCAGTTTGTAAGTGTCATAGTTTAGACGTGTCCATTTGGCATGATGGACACCTAGCCCTCCTCTGCCATTTCCTCGTCAACATCCTCACCGAACATGTCCTCAACTGTACCACCTTCCACACCATCTCCACCAATGTCTTCAGGTTCAGGGCCTTCAATACCCTCCATGGCATCGCCTCCTTGGTTCTCTTCGTCCTCATCCTCGTCCTCATCCGCCTCATCCCACATATCTTTTAGACCCCAGCTCGTCCCACTAAGCACGAACCGTTCGCTTGGTAGTCGGACACCCCATTCGCTGGGTACAATCTTGGGTAGTGCCACCTTATTTCGCTCGCGCGCAAGCTCCTGCATGTAGTCTTTGCTGATACCTCCACCGGCATTTCCTCCGCGGTACTGGAAGTTGAGTCTCGAGGCAATGGCGAGCTTAACGGCATTGGCTGTGACTGCAGCATCGCCCGCAGGTGCTGAAATGGCGCCGGCATTCGCTGAGGGCTTAGAGCCTGCCTGTGTGACATATGGGTCACCGGAAAGATGTAACGCATCGCTCAGTACAGAGGACGTATGGCGGTAGGCGAAATCGAGAAGTAGAAGAGGTACGCGTTGTTCGTAAGCAGTAACACCTTGGGAGGTAAGTAGAAGCTCGATGAGGCGGGAATCGCGTGGTCGAGGAGCGGTCGTCGATGGCGCAGCGGGAGGTCCATTTTGAGAGGCCGTAGCAGCGGGTTGACTTGAGGCGGTGGTGGTTTGTGTATTTGGTATTGTTTGTGAAGTGCCAGCTGAGGACGCTGGAACCCCGTTTGTCTGTGGTTGACTCGATGCCATCTCGAAGGATAATGTGATGATTAGGAGTGTATATTGTAGATGCGATTGGCTGTCAAATGTTTAGGGTGATTGCGCGCGCAGCATTCGGATGTCGCGCCTGGCTAGGATAGTGCGCGTGTATGCTCTACGTAGGTTCGAGCAACAGGCTATGAATGATTTGTTCTGTGAAGAAGAGCCCCGTATTTCAGCATAGGTATAGAAGAAGCCAAATTTTGCGTAGCTGAGAGCTTATTTAATCTTGAATTATTTCCCTTGCAACGGTGAAGTTGCAAGCCGTGCTGCTCGTCGGAGGCTTTGATAATCCGGCTTGCTATTGGAATACATGCACAGACCACACCTTAAATCCCCTTCACTGGCGTCAGCCGGATTTCGAGTATTTTTTTTGGCAGGGGAAGAACCATGGAGGGGCAAATAGTAATGGCTGCCCCACCAAATTTCCGCCGATGCAGGAGGATGCAGTCATTACCTCAACTTTTCATCGGTTGATCGATCTTGACTCATACTTGAGCAACATCACCTTCACGAATCGAACGACTTGGTAGACTTTTTACCATCAAATTATTTCAATTCAACCTGCCTGGCTCACTACAGTATGGAGACAACACTACCGCTGCCGTTCCTAGTGAGCGTTGCCAGTCCCGACGATCAGACTGCCAATGATGGCCTTAGCCGTCAAGAGGTTGCTCTCCTTGGAGCCCCATTCTACGAGAAAGCTTCTAAGGATTGGGGTCGACCTAGTGCCGGTACCAATGTTCACATGGATGCCACAAGTCTGAGCAGTCCCGACGATGTGATTGCTCTGCTCGATGGTGGGGTAAGAACGGTATTTGTAACTTCAGAGTCCTACTCAGAGTATACCGAGTATGGCGCTAGAGTCATCCCAAGCGTTTCTACCCTTGATCTTTCTCTCGCTACAGGGAATGGACTGTTGGTGAAGGACTTCGACATCTCATCAAGCGACGTCAACAAATTCGTTGAGGACGCCCAGGCCAAGAAGCTCAAGAACCTTTACGTTAAGCCAGCTCCCAATACCGATATAGAGAAATTCATCGAGATCGCCAAGAAAGCCAATGCCATCCCGATCGTTCCTTCCACGAGCTTGACAACCGACAAGAATGATTCGAGCCGGCTACTATTGTCCAAAATCATCGCATCATACTGGAAATCTGACCGAACTGACGGCCTCATTCCTACTGTGGTCACCGATGATGCCGGAATTGCACTAGGTCTCGCTTATACCAGCGAAGAAAGTGTTTTAGAGGCACTGCGAACACAAAAGGGCGTGTACCAGAGTCGCAAACGCGGCTTATGGGTGAAGGGACTCACCTCTGGAGACACCCAGGAGTTGTTGCGAATCGGCCTTGACTGTGACAACGACACCCTTAAATTTGTGGTCAACCAAAAGGGCCGCTTCTGCCACCTACAGCAGTTCGGATGTTTCGGAGACCTCAATGGCATCTCTGCACTGGAGCAAACACTCAAGTCTCGAAAAGAGTCTGCCCCTGAGGGCTCATACACTGCTCGCTTATTTTCGGATGAGAAGCTCCTGCGAGCAAAGATTATGGAGGAGGCAGAGGAGCTTTGTGATGGAAAGACCAAGGAGAACATCGCTTTTGAGGCCGCTGATCTCATCTACTTTGCTCTGACCAAGGCTGTCGGCGCGGGTGTCAGTCTTGCTGATATTGAGGCAAACCTAGACGCTAAGAGCCTTAAGGTCAAGAGACGAACTGGCAATGCCAAGGGCAAGTGGGCTGAGAAGGAGGGCATTAAGACTGAGGCAGCCCCCTCAAAGCCATCAGAGCCACCAGCTGAGAAGACAGCTAATGAACGTATCGCTATGGAGCGAGTAGATTCGTCAAAGATCTCCGAGGCTGATCTTGTTGAGAAACTCAAGAGACCTTCGCAAAAGTCTCCAGAGGCTATCCTGAACATAATCAAGCCTATCATTGAGGATGTTCGGACAGGCGGTGACAAGGCTGTTCTATCCTACACCCACAAATTCGAGAAGGCGACTTCTCTGACATCTCCCGTGCTCAAAGCTCCTTTCCCTAAAGAACTTATGGACATTTCTCCCGAGACCATCGAGGCTATCGACATCTCTTTCGAAAACATCCGGAGATTCCACTCTGCTCAGCAGGAGGAGAAGTCTCTGCAAGTTGAAACAATGCCCGGAATTGTCTGCAGCCGCTTCTCAAGACCCATTGAGAGAGTCGGACTTTACATCCCTGGTGGCACTGCCGTTCTCCCTAGTACTGCTCTGATGCTTGGTGTACCTGCCATGGTTGCTGGTTGCCAGAAGATTGTCTTTGCTTCTCCTCCTCGATCTGATGGTCGCATCACTCCTGAGATTGTCTATGTTGCTCACAAGGTTGGTGCTGAGAGCATTGTCTTGGCTGGAGGTGCTCAGGCTGTCGCTGCCTTGGCGTACGGTACCGAGAGTGTAACCAAGGTTGACAAAATCCTTGGACCTGGTAACCAATTCGTGACTGCGGCCAAGATGCACGTCAGCAACGATACCAATGCTGGTGTTGGTATCGACATGCCTGCTGGACCCTCAGAGGTTCTGGTCGTTGCAGACAAAGACGCTAATCCTGCTTTCGTTGCCTCTGATTTGCTCTCCCAAGCTGAGCACGGCGTTGACAGCCAGGTCATTCTGATTGCCATTGATCTCAGTGAACAGGAGCTTCAAGCGATCGAAGATGAGGTCCACAACCAGGCCTTGGCACTTCCTCGTGTCGACATTGTCCGAGGTTCTATTGCCCACTCCGTTACCGTTCAGGTCAAGGACATCACGGAGGCTATGCGTATCAGCAATGAATATGCTCCTGAGCATCTCATTCTCCAAATCAAGGATGCTGAGAAAGCTGTTGATCAGGTGATGAACGCCGGCAGCGTTTTCATTGGACACTGGACCCCTGAGAGTGTTGGTGACTACTCAGCCGGCGTCAACCACTCTTTGCGTAAGTTTTATCTTTGACTTCTACCGTTACGACTATTATTGACTGTTGCTATAGCTACTTATGGCTTCGCCAAGCAATATTCTGGTGTCAACCTGGGCTCATTCCAGAAGCACATCACCAGCTCCAACCTCACCGCTGAGGGTCTCAAGAACGTCGGGACTGCTGTTATGCAGCTAGCTAAGGTTGAGGAACTCGAGGCCCACAGAAGGGCTGTGGAGATCCGACTCAACTATCTCAAGCAGCAGCAATAGATTATGAATGAAAATGGCGTATGTAGAGGATAGACGGGACTTCTTTTAGGATAAGGTTTTGGACTTGGGAGTAGAGGTTATTAGAATTGCACAATTTATGTCATGATAGCTAAGAGGTAAAAAGAGACAAAACTTGTTCAAGTAGTATTCCCAGCCTGTCAAACAACAAAAACTCTTGTCGCTACAGCATGCCAGTGCGGTGACTACAAGTTCAGTGAAATGCTTAAACGCCGCGCTATGCCCCAGTATGCCTGAAATTCCATCTTCCTATCCCTGTCTCCATCATCGCTGCGTGCGCACATCAGAAAATCCCAATTCCGCCATCTATAAAAACCTCTTGGATCCGCTGCGCCTTATCGGCTGTCGGGTGCAACAGCAACAGCCTCGGCGGCCTGTTTGTGATACTTAGCTTTCCATCATTTCACTTCATTCACTTTTTCAACGTGGATAGATGACCAACCCCTGTTATTTGTTGAGCGAGGACGTCCTCCTTGAGATTAGCTGCGTTCCTCTGTTTTGCGGAGGCAGCTGAAGGGACATCCTCGCCCTCGTCTTCTTCCTCGTGGCCTTCCTTGCCATCTTCATAAACTTCGTCTTCGTCGTCTTCGTCGTAGGCTTCCTTAAGGTCGCGTGTCATAGACGCCTTCAAGCGCTCTTCATCGACGCTGCCACCCAACATGCTTGCGGCTTCGGCAAATTCATCCATGGAAGCGCGGGATATGTAGCTGTCGGCGAGTCCTTCAGCGAGCTCATCGACATCGTCGTCCATCTCTCCATCTTCATCATCGTATTCTTCTTCATCGTCGCCATATTCACTGGTGGGTCCTTCTGGGCCATTGTCGTCCCCGTCATTGTCATCGTCGCTCTCACTGGCTGAAAAGTCGTCGATGGCTAAAGGATCATCTCTCCAGTACGTGAAATCTGTATACTCCTCGCCGCCACCTTTTACCAGTGTGCTCACGGGAGGGAAGTAGTGATCAACAACTTCGTTGATATTCACGTAACTCATCTTGAGCTTGTTGAGAGTCAAGAGATCCAAAGAGACTTCAGAATTGGAGTTGATGGTGAAAATGCGGTTTCGCGGGACATCGACAGTTCGGTAAGATATTTGATCGGTTAAACGGTTTCCGTAGCCAGCGTAGAAAGGAGTGCGGTCTGGACCATACAAATTTCGAATATCTCGAAGAGTAGCCATCTTGAAGATGTGGGGCTTACGTAGATAGACTTCTCGCCTCAATGCGGCCATAGTTCTGTCTGGCGACAGAATTGTTGGCCCCGGAGGCATCTTGTAGCCTTCCTGCACGATACCGGCTAGGTATGCTCTTGTAGTATCAGACTGTCCGACGGATCGACTCGTGAGATACATGATATTGTAACCGTTGGCGGAAATATCGCTGTACAGCTTGGCAACACCTGAGTGTGTCCAGTCGCGACCAATCATGTTTAGCACGTGGCCAAGGGCATCTGATTTTGTAATGGTGCCGTCGATATCAGAAATAACAACAGGAGTCTCATGCTTCCAGAGATACATGTTTGCCTTGCAGGTAGCTCGGTTGACTGTGAAAGCCATCGAGTTTGCGCCAGGTTGTAGCTTGAGATCCTTGATTTGCTCACTAGTCAATCGCAAGGTTTTGGCATAGTTCCTGTTAGGGTCTCCTGCGTGGCCCGAAGAGCCTGGAGGGGTGCGTGGGGGTGTTTGCAAATCCATAGGGCCAGCATCAGACTCAGCTCGTCGGTGCAAAGCGATAGGAGAGGCGGTCGCATCACTGCTGTCGCTCTGGTATCCGGGATCTGAGATAGCATCGGCCGCAGTGGCCCTACGATGCGACTGTAAAGACGCCTCGATGGTCTTATTCATAGCAGCCTGCTTGGCCTCCTCACTGCTGTAAATCCAGAGGTTTCCATGCTCATCGAAGCCAAAAAGCGCACCGATGTCATAGTTTCCGTCCAGCTCCTCAGAGAGGATCTGGCGGGCAAGAATCTCAGCCCGAAGAATGTCCTCCTCATTACCCTTGAATCCAGTCATATCCAACATCAGGTCACCAGTATCGGTTACCTTGCAGGGAATGCTTGCAGCAGATAGCCCCTTGGACAACGCCCTAGCACGTTCGAGCGCATCTCCAGGTGCCAAAGGTGGAGGGCTGGAAGAACGTTCTGAAGCGACGAACTCGTCGCCATCAATAGAACTATTTCCGTCTAGGCCGCGACTACGAGCACTCGGTCGGAGGATATCGTCGCTATGCGGGCGAGGTGCTTTTGAAGACCAGTCTCCAGATACTGGGCGGGCACTGGACAATTCTGGGGAAGTCGAGAGTGGTGTAATCAGACCTGGCCAAATGTGAGTTTACGATCGTTGAGGAAGGCGAGCCTGTACATACCATTGTCGTTCTCCTTTTTATGAATAACAGAAGGAGGGGGGCGTCGTGGCTTGGACTCGGAAGCATCGAGTTCAAATGCTTCAGGTTCCTGTAAAGCAGCATCGGGTTGTTCCGCATTAAGTGGTGGACTACTCGCAGGGCTCGAGGCGGGAGAAACGAGAGGCGATGTCTGTAAAGACTGGGGAATCCTATCCGTGGTCTCGAAAACGAAGAAGGCCTCGCCGCCCTCGCCGAGCTTCATAGAATAGCTTTGTTTAACACCATTGACCTTGAACTCGACCTTCTTATCTGAGGGCCGAAGAAGAGAAAACTTTCCAAATCGGACATGGAACGGAGAGCAGACTAGAGAACCATCCTCGTGCTCGACGACAATGACATCAATAGCACCACTTAGAGTCGCGGGGTTGATTGAATTCCAAGCTGTCGAGACAGACTCGCTGAGACCGCGCACGTATTGCATCTTGCCTCGCGAGGCAGAAGATGTTGTAAGGGAGAGGTTTGATGTCTTGTGGATGTCGATCGCAAATTGGAGTAGCAGGAACGGCTTGTCGCGGGCGAGGTTGGACGACGGTCCGGAGGACTCGAATATGCTGATGCTCTGGAGGAAACGATGCAGCAGCAGAGAAGGGAAGAGCCTAGGGCCCTAGAGAAGTTTATCTGTAAACAAGAGGGGGGTTAAAGCGTACAATAAGCGAGAGGTATGCAGTGGAAATTCAAAGGTCGGGTGGAAACTATAAAAGATGGAATGGAAGGCGGATTGTTGGGGGAGCAGAGCAGTTGAGTGAGGTGAGCGGGAGCGCGAAACGCACTGTACCTGGGTAGTGGACTGAAGTACTGAGTACAAGAGGACGCTTACGCCTGCTGTAGTTGAGTGGACCTCTTTTTTCTTCTTTTTACCCCAGCCGCCCAGTGTATTAGACCAAGTGAAGACGTCACCAAGAATTTGGAGAAGTTTTTAGTTGCAAAATTTGAATACGAGCGATGAACAATGGGGTTTATAGCGGCTGGTTGAAGTACAAAGAGAAATAAAATGCAGCAATATAGTCACAGCAAGTCAGCGTCTTACTCCAGTCGGGCCTCACAGCATGAACAAAGAAATTCCGTCGTTATAACCTCAGAGTGACGACGAAAAATAAGGCAACGAGGTACTGCCCGGACGTTGAGTGGCGTCCCACTCAACATGGCCCGCCGTAGTACTCAGTACAAAGGACAAGGAACACGGGCTACCCCAGCTCACAGGGGTCTAGACGTCCACCAGAATCATGATGGATGGCCCCAGCAGAATCTATCACATGAACGGCTCAGGCGGACAATGTTACCGAGTTGGAACTTGAGTCGTTCGGTTTTGTTTGGAATTTTCCTTGTAATTGATAGATTGCTATATTCTTGATCGACGGGTGTTTCTTTCTTGAGCGCGTCATTGATATTGGTGCCTGGACTACCTACTTACATAGTTGTGTATTGGTCATGGCACTTTCAACTCTATCCTTCAACTGATTTTGTTGCTGATAATTGAACAGTTCGGATAGGCTTTATGTTGCAGGGATCCCTGTTCATTCTGTTCAACGATTGATAGGTAAGATCGAGTCAAACCCTTGCCATGTCTCACCGTACATGACAGCCAGTCGTGCATAGTTAACGTGCTCGCATTGCTTGGCCAGGCAGGTTATACTTGGTTGTAGTCATCGCTCGTGAGACTGGCGACACTTATTGGACAAGTAGTTACTTCATCGTAGGATCTCGGAGCAGCGGCCTGGCATTCGGTAGAATTGTAGCTTTGTATTTAGTTGTGCAGACGCCCTGTCGTTCTCTTAGAATTTACTTGTATGTGCTTTCAACTTACACTCCAGACCGCCCAGAATCAGCCGAGGTTGTCGACCAGGATGAAACGTAATAACAAAACACCCAGCATGTGTGCTACTAATCAAGAAAGCTTTAGCAAACCCTTCAGATAAAGGTCAGAACTTCACATCCGGAGACTATATCCATAATCGCCGTCCAGCCTATGACCTTCCGACGTAACGTGACAGCCCATGACTATTACCCTGTACACTCCAATTAGCATCTAGCCACATGTAGAGAAGGCCATCGAAATGTAACTTGCCTGTCACAAATCTCGATACCACTACGAATCTCACCCCTGCACCAGCAGATCACAGACTCGCACCTCAAGAGCATTCGGTTTACGGTGATGGCAAACAAGTACCAAATACAAAGACTTTAGAGCCGCGGTCCAAGCACATGCGGAATTGGATATTTTATCCCTCAGAGTTTACTCTTCCACCTTCAATCCACTCACCTGGCCACCTGGCCAAGAGTATGATATCCTGGCTATCGCTATGCCAAGGTGACATTGATGTCATTGATTGATCGAGCCTTGTGTTCGCAATGCACTAGTTGCGAAATGTTTCAATGTCTCTTGATATAGAGATCGTTAGTTATTAGTTGATAATTGTTATAACACGGATATCAATCTAAGCTAAATTGCAATTAGTGTTATGTAAAAACTCACACCTTGAAAAAGTTGTCGGATTGTGAGAAGACAAAGCTGTATATCATCATATACTGCATGGACTGTGAAGAACATTGTAATACCAGTAATAAGGCTCTAAGAGATTACTATTATAGCTCAGTCCAGAACAACCCGAAGTACTAAAGCCTTCTTTGACAGAACCTACGTATCTCCTTGTTCTTCCACCATGGCACCTCCATATGTGGGTTTCGTTTTAACACCTATCTGTCAAGTTCGGTGTGGATAGCTTCACATGCTTATGAAAAACCGCCTAGAGATGATATCGGTCCTTTGTATTTGCGACAGGGATTGAAAACCAAATTGAGCAGAAGCCTCGGAGAAGGCTTTTGCCCTTTTTGGAAGAGCATGGGCACTCTCTGAAACCCTGAGAGCTGAAGCTGAGGCGATTCCGGCACTTGGCAATTATTTGACTACCAAGCTGATGAGCTGGTAGTGGTGACAAGATATTATGAGCCGTTGCAATATTGAAGTATAGCTTGATTTTGCTTGTTTCATCCACATGATTTCTACATCGACATCAACCGATGACGTACAACCTGCTTCTCAGTAGCTCAGATTGAGTCTAATGACTCGGTTCTTAGTCTCACAAACCTTATACACTTTCGCGTAATGTGTGTTGAAGAGCTTCAACGGAAATTACCTATTATACATCATCGAAGCTTCACGTTCTCCGCAAGGCGCGAACGGCATAAACCCTAAATATGCCTCGATGGTAAAGCCGTGTAAATGGGATCGAAAAGAGCCGTTGAAAAACAAGCCATGTTGTGTCTTCTGTCTTGAACGTAAACCATCTACCGCAAACATCATCATTGGCGTTTGAAGGTACCAAGTTACCAGCGCTAGTAGCGCGTCTTGTTCGCGAGCGCATTCTAATCATGGTTATTTGAGTAGTGATTCCTAACTATGGATTGATAAATATTCGATTGATGTGAGACGTGCGATAGAGTCAATTGACCATGTCTCATGTCTTCAAGAATTGTGTGCAGTAGAAAACGGTTATGCAAATACAGTGCATTGGAGACAGTGACAACCGTCGCATCGTGCATGAAAGATCGCCCAAGAGCGATATGACGCGCGGATATAAGCGCTTTAACCACCACGCGAACAAGCAAGACACAGTACATACTTTTGAATATACTGTACACAATATCCGCGAAAACAGCAGATAGCATAGCAGCCCTGTGGCTGAGGATCAATCGGCGCTCTCCTCGCTGCAACCATACAATGAGCAATACCAGGCCCTCCACTCCAATCTCCACCGAAAAGGGACCCCGACCCCGACGCCAACACCGATGACCACGCTGTTCTCCCTAAGCCCAAGTCTAAGCCCATGCCCATGCCCGCCTTAATTTTTCACCCACTGCTGGCATCGGCAACTGCCTCAAGGATCCCACACGACATTTGCCTGGACTTGGATTTGGACCTGGATTTTGACTCTTCTTGGATGCCTCGAGAGAAGTCAGGATAGCATCATTACTTCCCAACACCCGGGATCGCGCTGAGCTGAGAACATGTCATGGGAGTTGCCCGTTTTGACTACTCTCATCCTCAGCGTACTTGGCTTCTGGTGGATCTATAGCCCTCGTGCCAGCTACCAGAAGGCCCTGCTCTACGCCTTGCTCTGCAGTCTCACCGTCCTCGTCGATCCTCGTCGTCTGATCGAGCACTTCTCCCCCGCCACGGTCGAAGCATTGCTGGATTTCCGCATCCATGTTCTTTTGATCCATCACTTCAAGATGGTCTTGACACTTGGTGCTGTCGTCTGGTAAGTCCATCTTCGCTCTGCTTTGCCCTTGCTCTGCCCCTCTTGTGGGCGAATTTGACAACTGCATCCCTCGACTTGGGCTCGCGCTGACAATTGACTTTCTTTGCTTCCAGGCTACTGCATCGCTCGTGGCAGACGTTATGGAAACCTGTTCCCGATCTAATCAATATCCTCGGCGTCGACGTGCCTGAGCCTCCCGATGTTTCCCTTGCTGGTATCCGATCCGATGCTGCTACCCTGAGCTGGACTCGCCCAACCAGTAACCGGCCGGTACAAAAGTATACTATACAAGTCAACGGCGTTCATGGTCCGTCTTCCTGTCGAGATATTTCTCAGACTTCCCGTTGCGATAAAGTATGAGAAGCTGACTGACATGACCCACGTATAGTTGGCGATTCACCTGGAAATGAAGTTGCGATTACCGTCACAGGCTTAAAACCAGATCATTTTTACAATATCAGAGTCGTTGCAGTCGGTCCGAACAACTTCCAGGCCGGTAGCAAGGTCTTGCGTCTCCGAACTTTTGGAAAAGATGGAAGACCCCAGTTGGGCAACTCCCGTGTGCCTACCAGCTTTGCCAATATCGACCACCCTCATCCGAAAACAGGGGACGAAGATGACGATTCCGATTCGCAAAAGAACCCTCCGGTGCCATCCGTCGAGGCAGCTCCTGTACTTGATGGCAACAATGCGTCTACATCCGATGTCAGCGCTACTGGTCCGAGCCAGCGACGAAATACGGTCAACCGACGACATTCGCCATCCGTTGCTAGCATGGACCAGCCTCAAATCAAGCTTCCCATGGTGGATGGCCCGGAGCTGTCACTGGACGAGCTGAATCGCCGGTTCGAGTCTACTAGAAAGGAAATCGACGAAATCCTCGCCCAATATGCCAAAGAAGAGGCTGAACTCAAGCAGCAAGAGGAAGAACTCAAACAAGAGAAGGAGGCAAAGCGACAAGCTTTGAAGGAGAAAGAAGAACAGACCACTCAGCTTAAGGCTAACGTTCGTACAACCATGGAGCAGATGCGTACGGCGGAGAAGGAGCGAGCAAGGAAAGAACAGCAGCTGAAGGAGAAGGAAAATAAGAAATCCAAGATCCGAGATACTGCTACTAGGCTCGAGAATGAAATAGAGAGGATGAAGAAAGAGCGAGAAGGGTTCGAGGCACAGAAAAAGGAGTTGGAAGTCAAGAGAGACCAAGATGGTCAGGAACTTGATGATTCCAACGCGGAGTTACAGGAGAACTGTGCTCAATTAGAAGCCGAGCTCAGGGAGAAAGGAAAGCAACTCCAAGATCTCAAGGCTGCCCGAGAACAACTGCCAGGTGGTGATGATGAGCAGTTGAAAGAGAACGACATGCTTGTCAGGAAAGAGTGGGATGCCAGGAGAAAGGAACTGCACAACCAGCTGGTTGCCGAAACCAAGAAGCTGCATAACTTGGATCAGCACATACGCTATCTCAAGGAGGAGCAGCAGCAGTTGGGACTCTACTACAGCTCTCAACCGGACCCTACAGCTTCCGAATTCGAACCTGCAGCTCCTCAGGATCCTCGGGACAGCGGAAACTTCAATTCTCTTTCTCATATCAACCTGTCACCACCACCCAACCAATTTGGTCATCCTGACGACTCGTTTTCAACTGGATTTAGTCGTGCTGGGTTCGGTCAAATATTGTTTATGGATCACAACGCCGCTGATAATGCCGACGACCACCAATCTGAGTCGGATTTCAGGGCGAATGCCGGACCGCTCAGCCCTACTGCCCATTCCCTTCTGCCTTCAGGCATCTTTGACGAAACATTTGAGGATGCTGAAGAACATATTTCGGGCCAGTACTTGCCAGATTCTGTCACGGCTGCCGAAGAGGACAACCCTCAGTCCCCATTATCTTCAGATGGACGCTCCTTGAACATGTTCTCCAGTCCTCATGGCTCGTCGCACAATTTGCCCTTTCCTCAGTACAGCGATGTGGATTCTCACTCGCTGAATATAAACTCTTCTCCCCAGCAGGCGCCCCTCGCATCAAGCCACCGACTGTCCAATCTCTTGTCTAACTTCCAACGCAATAGGGGTCCAAAGCCAGCAGACGGTGAAGGACCTGTTATTGGTAGCTTGAAGACAGGACAGAGCCAATCGTTTCCACGAAGCATGGATGACTACGACATGCCTGGTAATAAACGCAGAATAAGCTTCTCTTGGATGAACAGGCATTCAGGAGGCGAACCCAGTAGGTCAAGTATGGGACCTACTTCTGCTTCTCGGCCGTTCTCTGCTAGGAAACTCAACCCATTTGCTAGCAGCGCTGGCGCCCTTGCTGGCGACAATGACTCACCTAACTCGCGACCTGCATCGATTGCGTCCACCGATCTTCCTCGGCCCTCAACTGATAGCGGGTCGATTTGGGGTCTGCCAACAGACTTTTCTATGCTAGCCAAGAACCGAGTATGGTCACCGAACGAAGGGCGTTGGTCTTCGAGGAATCCCTCTCGTCGTCCCTCACTTGGCGCAGCTCCGACTGTGTTAGAAACGACTCTTGCAACGGCTAATGACGAGATTCTTGATGATGATGACTTGCTTGATCCTCAGACGTCACCCAGTCAGGTGGGTGTTATTGGCTCACGACCCCCTAGTCATCGAGCGTCAATGAATCGGCATCTCAACCCGGCGGCACCTACCTTCAGAACACCATCATTCTTTGGATGGAGAGATAGAGACGCAAGTCCTGACAGAGACAGGTCGAAGGGCAAAGATAAGGACAAACGTGGTAAATCCAAGGAAGGTCGTACGAGGGTTAAGGATGTCCTAACTCCTACCACTGAAGTGCCACCAAGCCTGGACGATTCGCCCACTGATTCACGAATGTCTCGCGATACGTTTTCAGTTCACACGCAAAACTCAGTATCGGAATCTCACGAGTCTTTGGACCTTGGCATGACGGCTTCAAACTCCACAACAGACAACAACGCTGCTCACAAGGATGCCGATAGTAGTGTTGTCAAGAAACTCTTCAGGAAGGGAAGCTCCAGCAAGTTCAGCACATTGTCTTCTAGATTGAGCAAAGATTCGGTCCTGTTCAAGAAGGGACCTGGCAGCAGCACATTCTCCGAGAAGAACATGTCAGCGGAGCATCGCTCTAGTATCGGTGATGCGGACGAACTTGGCGAAGACATCTCCCAGCTTGGTCGCAGCTATGACAGCATAACTAGTAGTCCATCACTTGGCCAGGGCAGCTTCCGGTCAAAAGACGCACCCAAAGAGGGCCGCATGGGGACATGGCGCTTCTCGATGAAAAAGAAGAATAAGGATCCTGCCGCAAAAGAGAAGGAAAGTTTGGAAAATGATAGGCCTCTTGAAGAGTAGCGAGTTTACATATAGCATGGTGATATGTAGTACAGCGTAGTAGAGTTTGTGTAATAGTAAATTATGTAGTATATTCGAGCATTTCAGCGGATGGATGATTTTTCACACTCTTAAGAATCACAGCTGCACCATCATAAATTCTTGAGAAATACGTTCATTGTTTATTGGTACCTAAGATTGTGTCTACACTTCAAGCCTCACTCAGGGGATGTTTAGCCACATGCTGGTTGAGATGTGGCAGCTTATCTGGGGGAGACCCACTCTTTCCATCATGGCAGTGTGACACGTGCAAGGAGCTTCCTCATGCTCATGCTTCAACACCTTGTCATTGTTTGAGTACACCAAAGGATCAATGATTGAACCTTTGTCGTAATGAATGGAATTCTCTCTGCTGCTTCAGCTCTTGACGCTGGTGAGTTGATGGCAAATCTATAGCTTGCTATCCCTTGGCAACTAACCCCTCGCTTCTTGGTAGTCGACTACGATGCCATAGACCACCTCAATCTCCTGTTTTCGCACCCGTCGTCCATATCTTCCATTAGTGAGGTCTCAAGATCTCTACAAAACCATCAAAATGCACTCGCGACCGATATAGCCACTCTTGAGACCACCCAGGCTTATGGCTCTGACTCAAGCCTCGAGCGCATGCAATCGGCGCAAGCTGAGCTTGCACAGCTGTTTCGGAAGATCGAGACAGTGCGCTCGCGTGCGATCGAGACCGAACAGAATATTACCTCGATGACGGCCGATATCAAGAGGCTCGATGGAACCAAGCGCAATCTTACGCTGAGCATGACGGCTCTCAAGCGGCTGCAGATGCTGACGACAGCGTATGAACAGCTTAGGGGCTTGGCCAAGACGCGCCAGTACAGAGAGTGCGCGGGTCTTTTGCAGGCAGTCCTCCAGCTCATGAAGCACTTCAATAGCTATCGTAGCATTGAGCAGATTGCGACGCTGAGTAGAGGCGTGGCTGAGCTGCAGCGGGAACTCCTGGAACAGGTCTGCGAGGACTTTGAGATGGCATTTGCCAAAGGAGAAGTCGGCGCGCGCCGGGGAACGCTCGTTGAGGCGTGCCTTGTCATGGACGCACTTGGCGACTCTGCAAAGGCTCGCCTCATGAATTGGTATGTCAATACCGAGCTGCGAGAGTACAGGCAGGTCTTCCGTGGAAACGACGAAGCGGGCAGTCTAGACAATATTGGGCGACGATACGCATGGTTCAAACGAATGATGAAGACGCACGACGACGAGCACGCCATGATATTTCCTCCTCATTGGAGAGCTAATGAGACATTGGCGGCGGCGTTCTGCGACGGTACTCGCGATGACTTCAAGGGTATTCTAGAGCGGAGCATGCGGCGAACGGATGGCAACAAGATCGATGTCAATCTCTTGCTGAGCTGTCTTCAAGAAACACTGGACTTTGAGCAGAGTCTCGAGAAGCGATTTGTAACATCGTCAAGAGCCAGCATTGACACGCTTAGCTCGGTGGAAGACAGGACGCACAGTTTCCATGGCTTGATCTCAGTGGCATTCGAACCGTACTTAAGCTTATGGGTTGACTCACAAGATAAGCAGCTGGCAGCCATGATACCCAGATACCGCAGCCAGCCACTCATACCGCCTGATGATGAGTTCTCACCACAAGCTGTTATTGCTTCATCGATCGAATTGTTTCACTTCTACAAACTCACACTATCGCAATGCGCCAAACTATCTACCAGCGAGCGCCTCCTTGATCTGGCCAAGATATTGGCCAAATACCTCGACGAATACGCTCAGCAAGTCTTGCTGCACATATTGCAGTCTGGTGGCCCTCAAGGCCCCTCACTCGAGAATGTTGTGCTTGTGCTGAATACGGCCGACTTTTGGCACATCAACACCAACCAGCTGGAGGAGAGTATCAAGAAGCGCATTGACAGCGAGCTGGTGCCCAAAGTGGACTTTTCCTCGCAGTCGGATGCCTTCCTTGGCGTTGCGAGCGCGTCTGTGCTTGCTCTTGTGCGCACCGTCGAGCTTGACTGTGAAGGTGTCTGGCGCGAGATGAAGAATACCAACTGGAGCACGATGGAAAGTGTCGGCGACCAAAGCTCATATGTGGGAGAGCTGGTGAAGCATGCTGATAGCAAAGCAGCTGAGATCCTGGCGGTCATCTCGAAGCAACAGTACGCCCGAGCCTTCTGTGACAATTTGGTGGAGCATCTGGCGACAGGGTACATTACTAGCATTATCCAATGCCGACCGATATCCGAAGTTGGTGCCGAACAGGTAAGTCTCCTCCATTCACTCGAGTCGAGACAAATACTAATGCGTGGACTTGTAGATGTTACTTGACAAGTATGTACTCACAAAGGCCTTTGAGAAATTGATCATACACCATGCATCGTTCTCTGGGCATGATGCTCCCCCATCGAGCTTTGTACGAAGAGTTCAGCATTGCATGAACAGACTCGATCCATTGCTCAAGACACTCCAAGTACGACCATCACCGCCAGAAGGCTTGGTGCAGGCGTATTTGATTCATATTGCAGATCGTTCAGATACAAACTTCAAGAAAATCCTGGATCTTAAGGGTGTTCGAAAGACAGACCAATCTCATCTGATGGAGCTCTTTGGCATCCATCGAGACAGCACATCCAACGACAAGTTGGTAGCCAGCTCGCCGCTACTTACACCTCTTATGACAGTAGCAAGCCTGGGCAACACTGCGCCGCTAGGATCCATGAACCCATCAGTTGCATCAGCAGTCAGTCCGCGGTTCGAGGCCGGATCACTGGGCGAGAAGCTGCTGAGCGCGGCGAGAGATATCAGCCAGAGCAGCACGAGCACCGCGGCCCAGACAGGTCTGGAGAAGGCGACGATCAACGAGAACTTGCGTAACTTTGGCAAGTTCTTCAAGCGAGATATTGGATCGTTGGGGGCAAGGTTTGGAAAACGGGATGGTAGCGTTGGTGCAGATGAAGGACGATAGAGTGTGGAATATTTAGGTAGAGGAACTAATCACGTTACGGGCGTCATGTTCTAGTATGGATGTTTTTAAGATAAACCTTGTTCCTGGTTATCATGAGGAATCAATTTAGACCGTTAAGAGTACCCATATGTATTCGTTGTCGGGTGTTCCGTATACTTCCGCGGGTTATATCGGCTGTCGTTCAGATGTCGTACTCAGCTGAGTCATGTACGTACTGCCAGATCTACTGATTGATAAAGGCAACCGAGGCAATTGGAAAAAGGCGAAAAAAGTCAAATTAAGGCAACTTGTCCATCAGCTTCTAAACTATCCGGCCGCAGAAGTGTACCTAGGTAGGTATGTATGCTCTAAAATCACCAGTCGGCTTATAAATCCGCTACTAGGCCTCACGATCCAATCACAACATCCAACGACATGTCCATTTTTCCAAATTGATTCCATATTCCCCTACTGCAAGTCTCCAATTCCAAGTCTGCATTGCATCAAATCCCCACATTCACCACGTTTCTATTCATGACCCGAAGTCGCTCTAACCACATTTTCCAATCCTTTTTTTACCGCCCCAAAGTACTTGCTTAGGCCTTCCACTGCTAGTGGCGCTTCCCATTAAATAAAGAATCGCGACAGCCCACCTTTGCCCCCCCCTACAACTCCTCTCCAACACCGCCAAACTGTTCTCCTCAACCTTTAAACGAGTTACTCTTCGTTCAAGCGCTAGCATAACGATTGCGGCAGCTGCGACGACTTTTCAGAAAACAACAAGAAAACCAGCCGTTGAGTTTGGTGTTAGAAAGATGCACAGCAAGGTTGTCAGTATGTACATGCACTGTTACCCCTCCATGGTGAAGGGAAACCCCTCCTCCAGAGAATAAAAAAAGCTGATGGTGAGATATAGTTATCGGCTCTGGGCCTGCTGCCCATACAGCTGCTGTCTACTTGGCACGAGCTGAGTTGAAGCGTGAGTAGAACCTGTTGTTCAAACACCGAGCCACGAGTCACGAGACTAATATCATCGTAGCTGTTCTCTACGAGGGTTTCATGGCCAATGGTATTGCTGCCGGTGGTCAATTGACCACCACCACCGAGGTTGAGAACTTCCCCGGTTTCCCCAAGGGTATCATGGGAGGCGAGTTGATGGTAAGCAAGCATACTTCACCTCGGCCACTTTCCAGCGACTAACACCGAGCCCAGGACAACATGCGAGCCCAGTCCGAGCGATTCGGCACAGAAATCATCACCGACACCGTCGCTACCCTCGACCTCTCTTCCCGCCCCTTCAAGTACACCACCGAGTTCTCCCCCGAGGAGACACACACCGCCGAGTCCGTCATCATCGCCACCGGCGCCTCAGCCCGTCGTCTTAACCTCCCTGGCGAGGAGAAGTACTGGCAAAACGGTGTCTCCGCCTGCGCTGTCTGCGACGGAGCCGTCCCTATCTTCCGCAACAAGCCTCTTTTCGTTATCGGCGGTGGTGACTCCGCTGCCGAGGAGGCCACTTTCCTCACAAAGTACGCCAGCCACGTTACTGTCCTCGTCCGCCGCGACGTCCTTCGTGCCAGCCGAACTATGGCCACTCGCCTCTTGGCCCACCCCAAGGTCACCGTCAAGTTCAACAGCGGCGCCACTGAGATTCGAGGTGGCGAGGATGGCCTCATGAGCCACCTTGTTGTCAAGAACCTCAAGACCGGAGAGGAGGAAGTTCACGAGGCCAACGGTCTCTTCTACGCTATCGGCCACGACCCCGCCACCAGCCTCGTCAAGGGACAGCTCGATATGGATGAGGAGAACTACATCAAGACCCAGCCTGGCACCACATACACCAATATCGAGGGTGTCTTCGCTGCTGGTGACGTCCAGGACAAGCGATACCGACAGGCCATTACCAGTGCCGGTACTGGATGCATGGCTGCCCTAGAGGCTGAGAAGTTCCTCGCCGATCACGAGGAAGATCAGCGAGCTGACGACCGACCTAACCCCAACTAAGAAAAATAGACATAGAATCTTCAAATACATAGACTTGCGCCATTTTAGACAAGATATAGATACCTCCATCAAGAGCAGGAGCTGTCGATAGATTTCCAATTAATCCATTCCAAGTTTGACTCACTATATGAACTTCCTAGTACATGCTTTTGGGATTATCACATTGAGAATTTTGAGACATAGAATTGGATCATTATATGTGGCTACTATATTTATCCGTAGACCTCACAAGATATATAAACAACTTTTATCTGCCAAACCTAGGAGAACAGCATCATAATGTCGTCCTGGCTGGTTCATGGTATCATCATGCATTCCTTTCTTAGTTTCGCTCCAGAACAGCGGGAGGGGTGACCTCGCTGCCTTTGAGGTTCTCCAGACCCTCACCGCCCTGTGTATTGTTAGAATCTTGTTATTTAGCAACATCAAAGGAGTATAACTTACGTAGCTGATAAGAGGAGAGACCTCAACGCCGACATCGGCCTTGTCGCCAACAACAACAGCACCGGCAGCCTCAACCCAGCGCTTACCCTGTGTCATGATATCGGCCTTGCTGGTATCAGGGTCATCCTCGCCAGTGCCAGGAGCATTCTTGAGGGGCGAGAACTCGTCCTCACGCTTAACCTCGAGCGAAGCAAACTTCTCCAGGGTCAGGAAGGGGAAGACGTCAAAGACAAACTGCTCGAGCTTGATACCGTTGGGCTTCTCGGGTTTGACAGTCTCACCGCTCTCGAGATCAGTAGAAGGAATCTTCTTGCGGGCGATGTGGTGAGGCAGCTTGTGGGCCCATTGAGGAATGGAGTCGAGGAAGCGGAAAGAGTAGTAGTGGTTGACGATGTTGGCAGCACGGAATCGAAGGAGATCAGACTGCTTGGGGTCGAGCTCCTCGGCGGTGGCCTTGTCAATCTCGGAGTACTCGACAACGTCAGGCTTGCCATTCTTGGAGAGAATCAGACCGACAGACTCGGTAGCATTGCGCTTACGCACAACCTTGGTGGCAATGTCGACATCGAGGGCAGCAGAGAAACCGATGAAGACAGGGTCAGCGACCTTGACAAGACAGTTGTCAACACAGTAGGCATGAATGTGCTGGATGCCGCGCTTTCGCATGTCGTCGACGACACCGGAAACGATGAGAGCCTGGTAGAGACCACCATTCCCATCAGGGGCAACGGCAACCTTGCCCTTGGACTCAAGAAGAATCTTGCCATCGTTGGAGATACAAGGCAAAACACCCTGCTCGAAGATCTTGACATTCTCCTGGCTTAGGCCAAAGTAGTTGTTCTCTTGGAAAAATTTCTCGGTAGGGCCACGAGTAGGACCACTGGTCATGACGTACCAGGGAACAATAGCGCTTGAGCCGGCAGACTTCTTGGCAGCAAGCTCTTGCACCTTGGCAATTCTTTCACCCTGAAGCTGGAAGAGAGACTTGTGAGAGGGCAGACCAATGTCGTAGCAGCCCTTGGGGGCAGAGCTGCCAAGACGAGTGCCCTGGCCACCAGCCATGAGGACCACAGCGACCTGACCCTTGGCAATGAGGTCAAGACCGGAGTCGTACCACTTAGAAATATCATCGGCACCGGAATCGAGAATGCTAGCAGTAGCGGATTCAGGAAGGGGCTCGAGGCGGTCGGGCTCATCGCTGGTCTTGGGAGGGTTCAAGGCGCGGTGTGTGATGTCGTTGATGTGGGAGGGGTCGAAGCCAGAGAGCTGCTGGTACAGAGTTCCTCGCTCAGCTGAAGACAGAGAGTCGTAGAAGGTGAAGACTTGCTCCTGGCCGGCCTTGGTGTACTTCTCCTTGAGCTCGTTGAGGGCCTCAGGAGTAGGCTCAGCAGGGGCATCAGCGCCCTTGCCAAGGTGAAGTGCCTGCTTAATGGCCTCCATTGTGATGTAAGTGTAGATGTAGTTTGGTGTGAGTGGCGGTGAGGGTAATTAGAAGCTTGAAGACGAATGTCTAGAGGCTTCAGAAAAAGTATAAAAGAGTCAAAGTGGGATGAATGCAGAGGAAGAGAAAGAGGAATGGGCTTGGGACTACGGAGGTGGGAGGAGCGAAGAGCTAAATACGAGAGAAGGAAGTCGATCTTGGAGGGACCCTTACACGAGTTGTCCGCAACTATCCGTACCCTTCTTCCTTGACTTCGACCAGGTTCGATCTTAACTTGGCTTCCCCAGCAACCAATACCTCTTTCTTTAGCTTAACTACTTCTTACCACGCTCTTGCCTTACCTCACCGTACCTTACCTGCTTGAAGCTCCTCCCACGTCGCCAGGGCCGGGGCCGGGGTCAGCGTTGATGCCCCTCAGCTGCCCCGCCAAGTCTAGGCCCAATTGAGCTTGACCACCAATTGGAAGGGGACAATCAGCAGCTTAGGGGCTCTATCGATCCTGCCTCAATGCTGATGCTGATGCTGATGCAGCGTCTTTGTTGAAAGCCATAGCGCCCATGCTGCTTCGCTGCCGCCTCCTATTCGACCATTTGTGATACGTTTCATGATATGGGAGTATACGTAAGCCCAGTGTTATTGACAGTCAGAGTTTATTCCGTGGTTTTCCAGATCAACAGAACAGTTTAAAAAGTATCAGTAGGTAGCCCCAACTCGTAATCATCTTCACTAAAAATGGAATTCATGGTTCCTGCCGCAGGAAATGGTTCAACTTCAAATTCTTCAGGGACCAGCAGGGTTTGGGTTCGTTGAGGTGTCTCAGAGCCCCACCATGACATTATAGATGGAGTGTTGGGGCTGTCCTGTGGCTGTGGCGGCTAGGATGATTGTCGATGTCATTGGATCTTGGACACTGAAAATAGATTCTTGTGCTAGTCTTTGATCACTCAGCTGTGACTACTTATAGACTTCCTATGGCCTATGCTGGTCCATGGCAAAGCTTGACATAGGTAAGATGTGAGTGTTGATTCTGGATATCAAAAGCGGATATTTCCGCGTCTTCAATAGCAGACATCCTCAACTTATACTAGTCCCTTGAGCAGACAAAATTAGTGTGTTAGTTTTATTGTAACCCCCAGCCCCTGGACTGGTATAGCTCACCGGACACAAGGCTCCTGTCCTCCATCATCAACTCTGGCAACTTGTGGCAAATAGTCAGAACAATTTTGACGTCGTTCCACTACCTTCTCTCTGAGCACTGAATTTGATTGACAAATAATGACACCAATGTTTTGAAGTTTAATCTCCGCGGAGCGTATATACAAAACAAAAAGCAAGACATATCCGGTTGCCAAACCAGAATCGTACATACTTAACTTATCCTGGAGATACTTACACCTACCAAAACAATGACCAGAACCAAAGCTGACCAAGGCGTTGTTGTGCAAGAATCTGTCGGGGACGAGGGCCTCAACGATGGGAAGGATGCCCCAAGCTCGCCTCCTCAGCCAGCAACCTTCAAAGGTCGCCTACACATGAGTGACTTCATGTTCAAGTCAACTGAGCCTGAAGCTAGTAGCCAAACCTCCCATATACGGAGATCTCCAAGGTTCAGAACCACAGCTTCTTCCGCTCCGGTCTCATCTACCGCAGTCGCCGTCGTAAAAAAGAGAGGAAAGAGAGCTACTGAAGGGAAAGATGATGAGGATAAACCAAAGAAGAAACGCGCCCGCGCTGCCTCTGGATATGCGCCCCCTTCCACATATGCTCACCTTAAAGGCCTGCCCGACGCCATCACAGATAATCTTCTCGTCCTTTTCATCGGATTGAACCCAGGAATCCAGACAGCAAGGACAGGACATGCTTATGCCCATCCATCGAATCTGTTTTGGAAACTTCTTTACTCGAGCGGCCTTACGTCGCGTCTTTGCAGTCCGACGGAGGATCGCCAGTTACCCGAGTTATACTCTATGGGCTTCACAAACATTGTCGCTCGACCAAGTCGTAACGGCTCTGAGCTTAGCAAGCAGGAGATGGACGAAGGTGTCGAGATTCTCCACGAAAAGTGTCGCAAGTATCGTCCTGAGTCTGTATGTGTCGTCGGCAAGAGTATCTGGGAAAGTATCTGGCGTGTGAGGCATGGTAAGCCTGTAGGGAAAGCATTCAAATATGGCTGGCAGGATGAAACGGAGAACATGGGTGTCATTGAAGGTGAATGGGAGGGATCAAAAGTCTTCGTGTCGAGCAGCACGAGTGGTTTAGCAGCTACGTTATCACCAGCTGAGAAAGAGCGTATATGGGCGGAGATTGGAACATGGGCAAAGAAACGTAGAGCAGAAAGGGAACTAGAGGCCAAGGATAAGGACTAGACCTCAAATAATATATATCTAGCAGAGTTCGAGATTACTCTCGTGGTAATACCTCACTGCAACAAGTTGGTTCTCACAGCATAATCTGATCATATCCTTCTAGATTGAACTTTTGCCATACCAGGCCCTTCTCATATTTCAGTCGAAAGTACATCTTCTCCCCAACTCCGTTGCGCCATAAGCCAAAGCGTCTACAGAGCCCGGCATTTTACTTGCATCGCTTCTCAACCACATTAGGGCCATTCTCCTCATACTCCTTTCGCGAAATCCACATCTGGTGGAATGTGCCCAAGCTGGCGAGAATGCTGCCACCAATCCAGGCACCGAAACGTCGTTCACTTGTTAAACCTGCCGCGTGGATCTTGATCTTGAGACCAGGGTACATGGCCATCAGCTCATTGTTGAGACGGTCGTTGAAGCCGTTGATCAAGCTGGTGCTGCCAGTTACAACGACGTTAGCGAGTAGGTTGCCCCGAAGATCAACGTCAACTGCGTTCAGGGCGGCGCGGATGAGCTCAGGAATGGTTTGGGACTTGGTGAGGCGATCGGTCTCGGAAATGGGGTATCCGGCATTCTCGTCCCACATGCCCTCTGTTACTCGGAATCGTTGCTCGCGCCACATTTGGTTGTAACCATCAGGCATCTCGAATACCCGACCCGGCTGCGTCTTGACATACTCCTCATTGCCAGGCACGTTGTAGCGGCCAGGGCCTCGCCAGACTTCTACGACTGACTCCTTGAACTCCGTCAACACACGCTCCTCTTCGTAGGCACGGAAAGAATCGTTGATTTGGAAAGGGAATTGTCGTTGTCGGAATGAGGGAGGTGCCAAGGCATCAACTGGTGTCTTGTTCTCGACCATAAATGTGGGTGTCAGGTCGACCTTGGGTTCCGATGTCTCGAAAAGGCTTCGGATCTGGGAAGACAGCCAGATACCACCAGCAGGAGACTTCTGAATAGAGCGCTTAAGAACCATACCGTCATGGATGGCTGTGACCGAGGTGTTGGCGCCGCCGACATCGATAACTAGTGAGGTTGCCTTGCCAGCTGCGAATGCCGCCAGCACTGGGGTGCGACTTAGCCAAAAGGCAGGGCAATCCCAGTTCTCCATAATGATCTCGATACTCTTCTCGCGAGCCTTGGGGGTGTTCCAAGGTGCTTCGGTGATCAATAAGGGGTTCTCACCCAAAGGCTTCTCCACCGACTCGGCAGCATCGTCCATAGCAACATCACCCTCTCCATCTTGGCCTTCTGGCTTGGGGTCGTCGTTCAAGCCGTTCTTCGAGGGGGATGTCTGTCGTTGGGGTTGCAGTCGCTTCACAAGCATGTTTTCCCAAATCCGAGAGGCGACATCCCAATCTTCCACAACGCTATCCTTGTTCATGTAGTTGCGGACTTCGTAGTCGGGACGAGGGATGAGACACTCATCGCCATAGAGATCGCGAGGGTTGTCGCCGCTTATGTGACCGTAGAACGACGGCAGGATGGACTTGGGAACATCTTCACCAGCGAAGCCTGCTCGAGTGTAGCAGTATCCAGGATCGAGAACGAGGGCGGAAACCTCATCTACATGACCATCAAGTTAGTGGAGATCTCAAAGCGGGTTGACGCGACGTAGGAGCTAGAGCTTCGCGTACCTCCTCCATAGATGTCGGTGGGCTGCACAGACGAGGGAAGGGGTTGCTGAGCCATTATTGAAGCTTTTAAAACAAATGTCGCTATTGGAGAATGTCCAGGCTAATTGAGGGATGCGGCGCAAAGTGTCGCGATTTTGGTGGAGTTGCGCCAGCGAGCAAGTGATTGATGGATGTTCGCGTTGGAACAAATTTCAGCCTTGGGTGGTTGGTAAGGGAGCTACGCCTCGCTCTGTCGAGGCTGAACTGTGGCGGTTCATCGAACCCCACCAGTGGAGAGCGCGGATCAACCTCGGCGGGCCGCTCTATAAATTTTTCGTTGACGGCCTCTGAGAAGCTTCTCTTTTTTCTTCATGCATGGAGCGCGAGTTCCATGTTACCATCATGATTGTAAGTACACACACGCTTTACTTCCCAATACCTTTCCTTTCTTTGCCTATATGATGAACTCGCTTTCTCGCTTCAGAACCGCTGCGATTGACACAGTTCGCTGTGGTTGAAATACACTGCCAATGTCTGATTCTAGTGCATTGCATTCTTTATTTTATCTTCATTTATATATAGAAGCATTGCTAACTCAATTGATAGAAGAGATGATGTCTGTACGATACTTGCGCCAGGCTGGCCGGCCTTTAATACAATCGATTTCTCAAGTTTCTTCAAGTGCACGTTGTTCGCAGCTTTTCGCCTGTGACAACTCCTTGAAGAGGACAGCATGCAGCTCCAATAGGGTAGTATTTGAGAGGGGCTTAGCCACTTCGGCTGCTAGATGCCAAGATGGCACGGAACCATATTCCTCGTTCAAGCAGAAGCGCCGGACCGAGCTTTGGGCTGAGCAAGATAGCGAGGATCCCCTCTTCACCGAGACACATCCTCGTATTGTGCACCGTGCCGAACGCATGACAGTGCCTGAGTTCCATGAGGCTTTTAGAGAAGGTCTTGACGGCTCAAAAACTGTCAGCGTTTATGGCCGGGTTCGTTCGAAGCGAGTTGTTGGAAAGGGCTTGATGTTCGTTGACATCGTAAATGAGTTTACACGTCTTCAAGTCATGATAAATCGGAAAACGTGCTTGGTGGACCAGGAAGAGAGGAGATTGAAGTTTGCCATGTTCAGAAATTTAATAGAAGTGGGCGACCACATATGTAGGATCCCTAATGCTCATCCTGTTCAATCCCAGATGCTTACAATCTGGCAGCTATCGTCGGTGTACCGACTCGTACTACGGCTGGCGAGCTCACCATCGAGGCCAAGAGTTTGCCCGAGCTCCTGTCTCCCACGATGGAGCAGATTCCCGAGAAGCTTACCGATTCCAAGACAAGAATGCAAGACCGTCATGTCGACATGCTGGTGAACCGCGAAGCGATTGACGTACTGCGACTGCGTGCTCACATCCTCCAACACATGCGTGAATATTTCAACTCGAAGAAGTTTCTCGAATTCCAGACCCCAATCCTGGCCGAAAATGCTGGTGGTGCCGTTGCCCGTCCATTCGTTACGAGAGCCACTGAGTTCAAGGAAAAGGACCTCGCCATGCGCATTGCTCCCGAGCTATGGCTGAAGCGTCTCGTCATTGGAGGCGTTGACAAGGTCTTCGAGATTGGACCCTCATTCCGTAATGAGGGCGTCGATGCGACACATAACCCCGAGTTTACCATGTGCGAATTCTACAGCGCCTATAGTAACTTGGAGGACCTGATTAAAGAGACTGAAGATCTTTTGTGCAGCCTCGCCCAACACTCGCAGAACCTCATCGCCACCGAGCTCACATCCCTTCCACCTATCGACATGGCTCAGTTTCAACGTCCTTTCAAGCGTGTTGAGTTTGTTCCTGCACTCCAGGAAGCCCTTGGCCTACGTCTGCCCAAGCTCTCGTCCCCAGATGCCTTGCCAGAGTTATTGGCCATCCTAAAGCTTGCTGGCATCAGCGTCCCTGGAGAGGTGCCCAGCTCACTGGCCAAGCTTCTCGATCGCTTGGCTGCGATATACCTGGAGCCCATGTCTTTTACACAACCTATTCTCATCATGAACCATCCTGCTTGCATGTCGCCTCTAGCAAAGAGTTTCCTTTGCCCAGAAACCTACCAGCTGATTTCTGCTCGGGCGGAACTGTTCATTGGCGGTCGCGAGTTGGCCAACATGTATGAAGAGGAGAACGACCCAGAAGCCCAGAAGCGCAAGCTGCTTGACCATCGACAGCTTGTCAACAAAGATGATGGCAGCATTGCCATCGAAGCTCCCGAGCCTATTGAAACCCTTGAGTCGATCGAGACACCAGAGAGCGAAGCAGCTGTCCAGGAAGCTCTTGACGAGCCTTTTGAAGACGAGGATGGCGACGCGGCCCCTCTGGACCAAAGCTTCATCAAGGCTCTTGACTATGGCCTACCCCCTACCGGCGGCTGGGGATGTGGTGTTGAGCGTATGGTGATGCTGTTTTCAGGCGCTAGCCGTATCAGCGATTGTCTTAGTTTTGGTACGATAAGAAATGTGGTTGGGCTGTCAGCGGCTGAGGAGGGCAAAAAGAATAACACCGAAGGCGATAAGACCTCTGACAAGGCTTTGTAAGTCTTTTAAATAATTTGTATGATAAGTAGACCCTGATCAGGGATGATGTATGAACCGTGGGATTGTATAGTATTGTAGCAGTAGCTATACCATTAGAGACTCTTGATAGATTGAGAGATATCGTCACAATCAGCGAGACTTGAAGATTTGAATGAGGCTATCAACAGTGACCATGAAACCATTTTCGTCCATTTTCGATGGAGTGTGACAATGCGGACGACCGGGTCTGTTAATGAGATGGGCGGCTAATTTTACAGTATATGTGCAATAATTGAAATCCAATTGAACTTCAGTAGACTGACTACTATGTATAATATCCATCATGTGCATGATGCCTCAGATTGTGCCTAGTACTTACTGTATTTACTAACCTTGGTAATTTGAAATGAACCGAGTGGCGGATTGGGATCAGGAACGCATCAACACTCGAGTCAAGCAGCACGTGGACATTCCAAAGAGTGACTTGTTACTAATTAAAAGTACAAAGACATTTTTCGTCATTTTCTTGGTCCTTGGGAGTTGAAATAAAGGGACTTGCCAAGAAAGCCAAGACTAGACAAGCGTTGGCGGCTCCTTGATGTCTCAGGGGATTAAATGACCAGCCTCTTTTTCTCTTTTCTCTCTTGTATTATGCATTTCTTACTTTGGTCAGCTGCACGTTTATCATTAGTCCATTGTAGCCTGCCACGTTTTGGTATTTGAGGGATGTGTATTGAGCATCGATTAAAGATTACACGAAAGCCTTGATATGAACATGGCAACCAAGAATCTACAATAGAGGCCAGCAAGATGAGCTGCAGTAACTAGAGAAAAATAAGCAATATCATTCTTAAAATGCAATCTACTATAGTGCATCTCGGCGATTAATAAAGCTTCTTGGCCATTGACCAAAGACATTAGGTCGAGAAATGACTACAAAGCCAAGCCTGCTGCGCCATCCGCTTACACGCCCGGCTCTTTGTGATGGCCTCACCAATCCCAATGCAGCAAGATCGCAGTCGTGTTCTCTTACTTCACAAGTCATTCGTAATCTTCAATTGGCCAAGGAGTCAGTCTGAAACAGACATTCCGGTAACACACCCATCACCAGATCTTGGCTGTTAGTGGGAAGCGTCGTTGGGCATTCTGGAGAGTGGCGTGTGAGTTGATGAGGCCAGGAACAGAATTGAGATCTACCGCCCAGACTTGGAGGGATACTGGGCATTGTAACCATTTTCGGGCAGTTGAATTGACAAAGAGAACTATGTCCAAGCCTTTCGGGTCTTCTTTAACTTTAATATCGCTCCCCCCTTCATCATGGGTACAAGTCTTTATTAACCCCGTTCCCCTTCGAGGCTGGTACTGAAACATATCAGTTGTTCATTGTTGACTTTTGGTTCTGGACCATTGCACGCTCATTTTGTTTGATTTCACATCGTTCTTTAAAACCAACTGGACCCTCTATTGTCTTTGAATCCAGTCTTTGAAAGACAGTCCATACCGAAGCACTCCTTACAACAACCTCTGTCTTGACGATCCGAGACTGGAGAAGAGGTCTTGTCTTGTTACGGGACTGCTCAAGTTTACCTATCCTGGATACTGGAACAACATGAAGCTTTCATCTCTCTCTTTCTTGACTTATGCTGGTCTAGCTTCGGCCCTCACGCAGCAATGCACTGGCAACGCCGTCAATGAAGGCGGTAATTGGTTCTGTGGTGCTGTCCGTCAAATTCTTTATGAAGGATTCTCTAGAAGTGGCAGTTATAATTCTGTCACTCGAATGGGTAATGATGGATCTTGCCAGTTCCAACCGTTCTCATATAACGGTGCTCTCGGTCCCCTTAGCGAGGATGTAAGTGTCGCAACTTCGAGGAGCGACAAAGCAAGGGCTGACAAAGATCAACAGCTTTCTATTCACATTCGAGGCCCGTTCAAATTAAAAGAGTTTGCAGTCTATAAGCTCGACTCCAAACAGAAGCGTGATACTGTTCCCTCTCCTCACGCCCACGGACATGGTCACGGACATGATCATCTCCATGGCCGTAATAAGAAGCGTGGCCAGTGGGTGACTGCTGTTATCAATGGACAAGTTGTATCTTGGGAGAACACATGGTTCGGTGGCCCTGCTACTCAAGCTGCCCCAGCTCCAGTTGCTGCTGCTCCAACCAAAGCTACTGGGACTGTTTCTAAGCCTAAACCCAAACCCAAGCCTAAGCCCCAGGCTGAGAAGCCCAAGGAAGTGAGTGGCTCAAAGACAAGGGGACACTGGAAGCGAATTTCCTATTATAATGCTCAACGTCGAGTTGCCGACAATGTTATGTTTATGGGCAATTACGGCGGTGAGGGCTCTGGGGTCTTTGATACGTGAGTTGGCATTCATGCAAAGGGTTAGTTGTTGATATGCTAACTGAGTAACAGTACTTGGGGCAACTCTCTTTCCTATCTCAACGCCAACGGGAATGGAGGCTCGTCTTCTCCCAAAGTATTAAAGCACATTTTCATTCCTTCAAACAAAGAATTCGCCATCTTCAGTGCTGAAAAATGCGACAAGAGCTGTGGCTACTCACGCGTTCCAGACATGGCATACAGTACATCTCACCTGCGTCACTCTTCATACGAACTTGCTAACTTCTAGCAGAGGGCTTCTCTGGGTCCAACAAGATCTTTCTCTTCCATTTTAAAATGCCTCAGGATGGTAAAACCGGCTTCAATGGCAACATGCCCGCCCTCTGGGCCCTCAATGGCCGTATCCCACGCACCATGCAATACGGCGCCTGCAGCTGCTGGAAGACGGGTTGCGGCGAGGTCGATATCTACGAAGTGCTCGCTTCAGGTGACAACAAGTGCAAAAGCACGTTTCACATGAATAATGGCGCTGGAAGCTCTGACTATTTCAGAAGACCTGCTGATAAGTACATCAAGGTCGCTGTTGTGTTTTGCGAGCGTACTTCGAGTGTCGCTATCAAGCAGTTGCCTGATAGTTTTGACTTTGGTTCTGCGCTGAGTGATGAGACTGTTCGGTCTTGGATCAGGAGTTCATCTTCGTCTAAGGGGGGCAGTTTGTTCCAGATGGCGAACTGAGCTCGAGAGTTCGATGTGCATGCTCTTGCTTGAATTTCGATGTTAGGCTTCATCTTCTTTGTATATATGTATTGAGATACCAGTTCAAAACAGCTATGAAATTCTCTCGCTTGTGGACTAGCACATCAGTTTATACCTTGTATAGCATTCTTAACAGGTAAGTAAAAGTCTTTTAGCCTCGTTCCAGTTGAAATGAGACCTCCCCACGTAATTGCAAGTTAAAGTGGTTATTGAGTTCGCGCATTGTTCTTTGTTGGCCGAGTGAGACATCCCTTGGACCAGTTTGCGGACAAGAATTGTGATTTAAATTATGCCTCCAAGCTTGAGACTTGGTTCAAGGCTTGCGTTTTGTATTCTCGTTTGTCGAGAGATGCTATCAAAACCCAAACGTGATGCTTTTCCTTATCCATCCAGCCCGAGGTATCTTCCAAACTTAATCATTGAAACCACCCCATTCTCCATCATCACCACTATCATCATTTGCCAGTAGCTTTCTCTTCTTGCTTCCCTCGATAGCGCCAAGACGGTTGTTCTCCTTTCGTCTCTCGTAGCCGCTCTTGGATGTGATTTGGGCCTTGTTGCCGCTTCGGCGAGCCTCCACACCTCGCTCCTTGAGCTTCTTGCGGTCTGCCTTGCCGACATTGGGTAGGGCATCTAGCAGCCACTTTTGCACGCCGGCTTCGTCGCCTGTCTTTCCAGCCTGCTTTTCGCTTACGGCAATGACGTTGGCGACCATCTTGACAAAGGGAATGTCCTCTTTGGTGTAGAAAGTGACTGCAACACCACCCTCGCGACCAGCACGACCTGTTCGGCCAGCACGATGAACGTAAGCAGCGCTGGATCCGGGCACATCGTAGTTGACAACACCATTGACACCGGCAAAGTCCACACCTCGTGCTAGGACATCTGTTGTGATCAAGACCCAAATATCTCCAGCGCGGAACTTGCGCATGATGGAGGAACGAGCAGAGTCAGTCAGACCACTGTGCAGGGCGGCGATTCTTGTCGAGCCGCCGGCCTCGATGGGGATATCGTATTGCAGCTCTTCGTCCAAAGCGGTGGCTCTGTCGATGGTTTGCGTAAAAACTAGGAAAGGGGGTCGTAGAGGAGGACCAGAGTCATCACTGGCGGTAGGATGTAGCAACTGACGCAAGGCAAGCAGCTTACCTTGCTCGCTTGCAGTGTATATAAGCTTATGGGCGATGTTGGGCACGGCTGTGTCCTTGAGACCGACGACCAACCGCACAAAAGGCTTCGGTGTGATGTCTAGTGCTTGTGCTCTTGAAGTCAACTTCTCTGTGACCATGACCTCGATGTTTGATCCCATGGTGGCGGACCAGAATGACACCCGCAGGTTGGGGTTTGTGCATGCTGTCCAGTCGGCCATCGTGGCGTCTCGGAAAAGGGGATCAAGTAGAACATCCGCCTCATCCAATATCAAATCTCGCACAGTAGGCAGAACCTTCTGTGTTCCAGCTGGACCGGAAGTGAGGAACTTGAGAAGGAGGAAGGGGGTAGTGACCAAAATATCAGCCTTAGTGATCTGCTTGGGCTTGTCGTCTGCGGGCTTCTTATCGTCATCTTCAGATTCCGACTCTCTATCTCCTTCGTCTTCAGAACTATCCTCTGTCATATCTACTTGTTCAGCTGATAGATGTGTATGCTTCTTCATCGAAACAACCCGGAGTCCTGTCTTGTGAGCAAGCTTTTGTCCCTCGCTAACAATTTGATGCACCAGCTCTCGAGTAGGGGCAACGATAATCGCCTCGAGTTCATGGATGTCGCCGAGGTTTTCTTGAGAGCGTCTGCGCAAGATGTTGTTGATGGCGGGAACCAGGAAACTAATAGTTTTTCCACTACCTGTAGGGGCGATGGCGAGGAAGTCGACGCCGCCCTCTAGTCCATCCTCATCTTTCAGGGCCGCTTGAGGGTGCACGAGAAGAGGCAGACTGCCCATTTGAACTTCAGTAGGGACTCGGTATCCCTGGAAGACGAGGTTGTCGGCAACCTTGTTGTCAAGGCCGTATGCATTACGAAGCTCGCCAAAGGAATCCAGAGGCTGTGGGAAAAGCTGCTTCTTACTCTCCTTCTTCACTTCGACAGCTGCCTTCTTCTTTTTCTTGCTCTTCTTGACCTTGGATTGATCTTCGGGCTTTGACAGTAAGTTGATCTTCAATCGGTGTGATCGCAGCAGCTGGCGACACTCGTCCTCGCTCAAGAGTCGCGAGGGGCGTGTAGGTTTAGGCGCTTGAACAGGCTTCTCCTCCTCGACAACAGCTTTGGCAACAGGGTCGGGCTTGGGAGCAAAGAAGTCGACTTCGGGGAGTTCGACGGGGGCTTCGGTCTCGGGCTCATTCTTGGTTCGCTTCCGCTTCTGGCCGCGGACTTGATCATGGTAGAGCTGGGGGTTTGTGCTCGTGCCAGCTGAGGGAAGCTTTTGCTGAGCATTGCCTACATTTTGGGTGCTCTTTTGGGTCTTTTTAGTTCCGCGCGACAGAACCTTGAGGATATCCATGGTGAAGTTAGTGCGCTATCATGCGTGGTTGAACAGCGAGCGTGGGTGCAGTTTGGAAGAGAAAACTGCTAACAACTGAGAATTGGATTAAGAAATTTTAGTGGACCCATGTTGACTTGACGGAAATCGCAGTTCGGATAGTGGGGGAGACAAGTGTGGCGGGGCAGCGCTGCGCCACAGTCAGAAAACACCAGCCACGACGGTTGAGATCGATCTGCCAAAGGCTAATTTAGTGCAGTTGGCGCTATTGTTCAACGGTTAAGACATTGCAAAGTGTTAGTGTTGGTGAAAGTGCGACATCTCGAGAGCGTCAGGAACGCTTCAGGGTTGATCCCTTCCAAAGAGTATCCTCGTCCAATTACAATCCAAATGCCTGAGGTAACAATGATCGATTAGTGTCGATCACCGTCATAATCTCATCCAACTTTGCTGCAAACAAGCATCCAAGGTTGACGTCACATAGCTGCCGAGGTAGCCAGCAATCAGGATTTGGAGCTCAGAAGCATGGAAACACATGAAACTTGGCTTCCTTAGCAGGCATTCTATTCTTATGTTCCTTCTTTCTTTTATGACCTGCATTCCCCATTTCTTCTCTGCCCTGCATTGTCATTCTTGCATCTGATCAACCAGACCTATCACCAATATCCCACTACAACCACCACAGCAACCATCGCAATCATGCCGACTATGCTAGGTCTCACCAACGATAAATCCCCCCATGGGATCAACGCCGAAGATAGCAAATTCGGCGGCCCCAGTGGTCAAAGGAGCATGCAGCTCACTCCCAGCAAGAACAACGGCAGCATTGTTTCCGGCATCGAAGGCTCCGACTTCTTCAACGGCGGGGCCAAGCAGAATGAGCACGACGCAGATGAGGATGACTCAGACGATGAGAACCTCAAGACCATCAAGGGACGCAACCTCAACGCTGTAAAGGAGATGGAGACTCTTCTCTGGCGCGCCCTCTGCGACAAGCCCAAGTCTGCCCTCAAGTACATCGCCAAGGATGCCGTCATGTCCAACCGCTACCTCTTTGGTGACCCTGTTCCTCGCACCGCCGACTCGGATCCTTCTCTCGAGGAGGAGATCAAGCACTGCGAGGAGTGGCTCGCCTATAAGATGCAGGATCCCCAGCCTGTCGAGATTGGCCTCATGGCCGCTGCCGTCGGCTACAAGCTCATCCTGTTCCGCCAGATCGACCAGGGCAATGGAAACTTTGGCATGCAGACCATCCAGGCTACCTGTTCCAGCTCCTGGAGGCAACTTGCCAGTGGAGACTGGGAGCTCACCAGCATGTTTGCTGGCTAATTAGAATGATGACTTGGACGATTGCATGATATTGGACTGGCGTTAATATGTATGGAGTAATGGTTTGGTGGTTCGTTGGATCATTGTCACCGGAGGTATATGTTATATGATATGTATATGAACAATACTTTACTTACAAGAGATATTCGATGTTACTGTTGATGGTTTTGTCAAAAGTGTCTTTATACTTTATCTCTAACGCTTACGTACAGTTGTACGCGGTAAAATAAATAGGGCCCGAATTCATTCTCAATAGAACACAGTGCTTATGTGAATTGACACCGCCCGATAGAACATCAGCGATATAGAAACACGGGCACAAATGAACAACAAATGAATTGCTATCTCGTGAACTGAACAATCAGAGCTTTGTAGGATTGAATCGAACACTTGTAGCATTTGGCACATTTTATTGTCTATTGTCATACATCCAAAGAAGGACAAGTACGACGGCCTCTTTTCTATGTCGCTTAATGCTGTTTCTTAGTAGGGGCGTACGGAAGGATTATAGGAGAATTATTATGCCAGGTTTATCTTTTGCGATTTAAAACCTACACAAGAGTCTCGAATATCAGTCCATAATTTTAAAATGTAGATAATGCGATGTACATATTGTATGAATAGCGAGTTGTCAATATTTCTTCACGCGCCCTGTATGCTGCGTACCACTATATTGGCAAAGCGTACTGTCGCTCATTGTCATTGTATAGGCGCACGTAATCGAGACGTATGCAATGGGATATATTTTATTATCATCAGGATGAGTCTATTATACTTGACAAGTAATTCTGTATAAGACAGGAGGCTGTTAATATGTTCTGGGCAGAATTGCCTGGAAAATGTATGTAGATGTAGGTGGGAGCATAATGTGTTAAAAGTCTAGCAAAATAGATTCTGTTACACATCCACCCACTCATAAATCGTTGGAGCTTGCTTCGCTAGGATACTCTGGGCAATGCGTAATATCAACAGTACAAGATCTAGTATCCTCTCTTACTGCGGTACTCTCGTCAAACTCTTGGGCAGTAGCAAACCTGGCGATGGAGTCGTCATCTTCCCACTACGTACTTTTGCGAAGGACAAAGAAGTCATCAAGCAGTAAGTGGTCTGATTTATATGGAGGTTAGTGTGGTTCCTCGCTTTGAAAGACATTCTTTGCTTCAATTGTCTCCCAGAAGTGATTATCGTGGCTGCTGGATATCTTCCTTTGTTTTCTATACTAATAAATAGTTCAGAACTCGGCAAAGTCTAGGAATTAAGCAGTACGGACTTACTAGTTGTAGGTCATCGTCTTCACTATCGGGCTCGGCATATGAATCTGCATCTGTAGATGGGGAAAGTGTACGAGGACAGAACCAGGGCAGTGAGAGTTCATCATAAGAGTTTGCACTTGTGTTCCTATTTTCACAAAGCAAATCCTGTAGAGTAGATGAGGAAGACTGATTGGAGATTTCATCTAGGCGTCTTTTTCTCGATATCATTTGTTTACTGAGTATTCTCCCCAAAGAACAATTGGGCAAGAATATTCATGAGGCTATCACTACTTCATTTACTATATACTTTCGTATTCTATCTTGTCAACACTTACCTTCGGTAGTCTTCCGAAACTTGATACCGTCTTTTCGTTGAGTTATCAGGCCAGAGATCCTGTCCATTCTTGACAATATAATATTGAGCCATAACATACAAGCAATTTCTCTGATCTTCTGCCATCCACTCGGTAAGATGGGCACCTGATATTCCATCATTGAGGATGAAAGTATCGATATGTTTCTTGACAGTCTCTTTCAACTTCTTAACATCATCGCGATTCCCTTCGCCGAATCCCAGCGCTTTTCGAAGCTTTCTGATGTGACGAATGTCCTTCGTAGCAACAGGGCCATGGAATAAACGGCGAGGAGACGTTTTTGTGACAAGGAACTGAGCGATGAGAATGAAGGTCAAATTGATGAAGGTGATAAACTTATTCCCAGTTGCTTGATACTGATGGGAGGGTTTAAAGATTTGATGCAGTAGGGCAGAGTCCTTTCGAGCATTTGCATGTTGTAGCACAAGCGCTTTATCATAAGCAATTGTGTGTATGTATTTTTATGTAGTAGCCAATAATTAGATATGGTAATAATCAAGAAAGAATAGTCAAAGCGCAAACATATATATGCTAGAGAGCTTCATGGCCGGGAATGACTTTTGTTACATTCTGGACTCTCCGAGCATACTGCAGAGGCAACCTTTGTTCTTAATTTATATCAGCATTCAATAGTGTCATTACGAAGGTTTCAAAATATTATATGCAGAACAGGATGATACCCGTACATCCTGGTGGCTTGTGAGTAAAATACGTTTGTCTTGGACCCCAGGTTTGCCGCCAGATTAATCCTAGGATATTGTTTGCTTTTCCTTAAGAATATCGACCTTTCTCAATAGACATATATACCAAGCTGTCACATATTACAAACGAACCTGCGGCTGGCTGGAAAAGTCGATTGATCAAACACTTTGCTTCTTTCTTCTTTGACGCCCAACAAGGCAGCACTTATGGATGGCTTACATACAAGTCTGAGGAGATAAGCGAATAGGAGCTATTGGTTCATACTAGGCCACTATTATTGTATAATAGCTACAAATGACTTGTTTTCCGTATAGGTTAGACATTTGCAATCATTGAGTAGCACTATAGATGAGACACAAGATGCCACAGATGATGGACAAGAACACAATTGTCACTTCAGTGGGCTCCCAAATTCCAGATAGTCCATTAACGACTTTCTTTCTCCTCGGAAATTGTTCAATTCACTGAGAGCGATCACTATGAGCGATCAAAAGTCGTGAGAAGTGCTCAAAGATGGATAAAGATCACCAAAAATTAATCGCCTATTTTTTCGCCTAGATAAATGTATCACCCTTTGATCGCTAGAATTGATCACGTATTTGATCACCAATTAATAACAGCAACTCATCACCCAAATGCATGACCTGAAAGTGATCATTGAGTCGATCAGTGACGACTGGTTGTGTCTTTTTTCTACGTTTCTAGGGACTCAACTGCAGTGTATGCCTGTCGATAGCGCTAGACTCGGTCAAAGGTCAGCACAGCTAAGAGCCCAGAACAAACAACATATTACATCTCTTACAGCATGTCAATGAGCTTGATATTTGTAGCAAAATATTCGGAATTGCTACCTGACTTTTAACTTCTTCCTTTTGGGCAGTTCAGGTAAGATATGGAATCTCGCACTGTGTGCAGAGACTCGGCAGATCCTATTTCCCAATACTTGGGAGGACATGGTATTTCTTAGGAAATGAACTTAATTATACACAAAAAATCGAGTATCCTCATTTGTCAACCGTCCTCGGTAAGAGGCTCAATACTAATCTCATAATCCAATCGTTTCCCATCGTGTTTGGCGCAACTTATGTCAGTCTCGACATGCCTCATGAACTCCTCGCGAATATTCCCAAACACCTCCTCATTGTACAAATACACCTGTCGCAGACAAAGCCTCGGGCCATACTGACGAATGCACAATCCTGCGATTAGTCCTTTGTTCTCCATGGGCAGCGCAGCCATGAACGTCTTGAGCGTCATTGCGAAAAAGTCAAACGGTGAGAACTTGAAGCGGTCGCCGTGGCCGGTGCGATGATGTACCGCGAAAGAGAACATTATGGGCGTGGCTGTTTCTTTGGCGTGGCCGCGGAGGTGAGTGTCTAGTATTCTCTTGGCGTTGGCCGGGTTGTAATTGGTTTCGCTATGGAACTTTGTTTTGGGCATCTGTAGGAGAAAAGCTTCTGCGCTTGGGTGGTTCTTTGGGATGGGGTTGTATGGAAGTGTCTTTGCATGCCCTGAGCCTGGTCTTCTTGAGGTGATGGGACTTTGAGTTGTAGGAGGAAGTACGGTCTCCTGAGGGTTGGGGGAATCAGTCGTGCCTTTGGATCCTTTTGAGCTGGTGTCGGTATCGTTCTGAGACAAGGCAGCTCTGCTCTCCTGAGGTGCAGTCGCAGCATGTTCTTCCTCCATTGTGCCCATATCTGCATCTCCAGGTTTAAAGGCAGTGTCAATCTCCCGATCAGATGTAGAAGAAGAGGGTTTGGGTGGTGGTTTATACACAATCTGACTGCGGATTTCATGCGCAGAACTCACAAAGCTGTCACGTCTAGGCACAACAGACTCTGCAGTACCATAATCTACTCTCTCACTCCCCGCAGAAGGTTCTATAGTCTCAATGGCCATAGGAGCGACAGGTGCTGCGACAGATCGACGGTTCATACAAAACGGATCTCGATTAACGGAAATCGCCCGATCAATGGTCGGAAAGCGAGACGTAAATGGCCCGAATTCAGATCCCTCGCGACCGTAGTCTTTTTGCCTGGTGCGTCTCTTTGCGCGTCCCTCCAGTTGAGAATAGAGATCTTCTTCTTGAGCGTGGAACGTGCTGCTGTCGTCGTCGTCGATGGGACCGTATAACCCCATGAAGAGGTCGTGATACCGATTCTGGCGAGGACTCTTTGTTTGACGTCTTGTGTCGGGTTCGGCTTCGGCAGGACGTTTGGCTTGTGGATTGGTCTGGGATTTGGTCAGCGAGGGCTTGGGTATACACTGAGGGTGTCTCACTGGAGGTTTTGTGGTGTTGAGAGGTTGCTCAGAAGGTGCATCATGTATAGGCTCGTCCCTGTCAATTCTTGGTGGAGGCATAAATACAGGACGAACTTCTTGTTCAACTCGAGGTTGCATGTCCTCAATTGCAGGCAAGTCATCATCCTGTTCTGGCTCTCTTGAGGTCCAAGTCAGCACAAAGACTCATTTCTTTGATACGCAGTAACTCACCTCCTTGGACTCTGAGACACAAAGGACGCCACTGGAATATGAAGCCCGTAATCAGACATGTTATCCACTTCGATAGACGTATCAATGCTTTGTCCATTGCGTTCGAGGTAGGTTTTAAAGCTGGCCATGTAAGAAGTTGTCAAGGGCGGAGCCATTTGACTCTTATTCTTCCTGTTCCGTCTTTTGGTGTTGTGGTAAACAAAGAACGTCTTTGCCAAGAGTGTTTCAATTCTAGACAATGAATAGAATTAGTGGAGCGATCAAGTGTGAATAGAAGGACATGACCAACACTTGTCCGTTTCTGTGGCTGGTGTATCCTTTCTTGTTGGCGGCGGAGGCTTCGTTGGGCCAGAAGCGAGCACCTTTTCTGGCCCAGAGAAAGTACCTAGCCATTTTTCTAAACAATGACTGGCAAGATTCCTCCGACCAGTCTGCGAGGTCTTGCTGTTCGACTCGATTGTCATGGATGAAATCTCTTATATAGTTCGTGCGAGCCTTTGAGAACCGGCCCATGAGTTTCGGGTCGACGTTCGGCCCCAAACCAAGGTCCTCCATGAGCTCTTCATAGCTTGGGAGATCCGAGCTTGTCTTTTCCTTGGTGCTGCGGGAGAAGTGGAGGGGACCTGATCGAATGGCTCTTCTTGATTTATCGTGAGAAGCCATCATGGAGGTTGTAAGTGGACTGTGAGAACATGAGAACTATCACAGGGATGAGGCCAGTTTTGAGGGACAAAGAATGGAGCACAAGCTCAGATAATGTCGAGTTTTTAGGCAAACAAAGTATGAGGAACTACTCAAGTTAAAGGTCTTTGGTGGAAACATGCATGGCTTGATGCATACGGCTATACGGATAGCTTCCGGACGACATCAAGAATCTGACAGCTGCGTCTCTAAGCGATCCCGCTCTAGTGCGACTAAAGAAATCATGTCTAAACAATGAAAAAAGAAAAGAAAACAAGCTAGGAAAATAGCCTTGTCATGCACAAGAGGAGTGGCCATATATCGCGGCCCGGCTGATGGTGTGGGGGATCAGGCTGCACATTGTAGTGCGTTTCGTATCCTGGTGATGAGAACTACCAACAGCTCTTCAGTTCTCTGACCGCTTTTATGACTGGGTAAATGGTTGGTTGCCTTGTGATGTGTAGAGTGTGAAAGCCTGGTTCATCTCGACGAAGGACATGGATTGTGGTAAAGAGGCGTTTTCCTCTATTTTTGCTTTTATTTCCTGTGCAATCTAAACAGGGATTCTTTAACACTCAACGAATGCAGGTGGTCCTCGTCTCAGCTGTTGGTACAGAACAAGCCATATACGCCTCCAAAGGTTGCATCTTTCCCCCCAGTCTCTTCTTTCTCAAAGTAACTAACACAGGCTTAATTTATAGTGTATGTCTCATTTCTCAGGCATTAACCTTTTACCCATGTGAGACTCAAACTACATGTTTTGATCGGTCTTCAAACATCCCTAGGCTTCCCCGTTGTGAGACGTTTTGCTGCTGCATGTTTGGGTGAGACATTCATACAAGTCACATATTGCTGTTTCCTGGTATCTGGTTGTGTTCAAGGCTTTCCCCTAGCCGTTGAAAATATTGTATAAATATGTTGCTACATAGTGTTATAAGATGTATAAGGAAAGAAAATGAAGAGAAATCTGTGTCCATTTATCCATGCCCTCCCATCTATCCATTAATCCCAATCATGAATCCATCAGTGTTGCCCTCTCCATAACAGTAGGTCTAGTATAACTAAGAAACATGAGAAACAGTCAAAAAGAAAGAAAGAAAAAAGAAGACTAGAATATCACACCAAACCTTGTGAACCGCCTCAAGTCATGATGGGGGCCTTGGAAATATAAACCTGGAATTCCAATTCCGGCCTCTGTGCCGCTGGCAACAATGCATTTTCAGTGCATTGCTCGTTTATAATCCCCAGCCACTCCCGCATAACAGTACGAAACCTTTTTCCCTCAGCACGACCGAAATCGTCTTCGAAGTTGGCCCATCGGTGCTTGAATTTGAAGAAAAGACGTTGCGGGCCTTCCACGCCCAGCTCCCGGGCCACGTCGGCAAGGGACAGGAAGAATATCATGGCTGAAGGTGTCCATTTTACGTACGTCTTTCCGCTGTTACTTTTAATGTTAGACCTGTGAGTGATTTCACATGCATCCAGAGCCCGCCTTTCATCATGGCTGAGGCTATTAGGATCGACCTGCTGGGCAGTGTCTAGAGTTTGGAGCGGAGGTCTGCTCTCTGTTTGTGTGACGTCGACAGCTGGCTGTGGTGCAGACTCCCCTAAGGATTCTCGTTCCCTACTCGACCCAGCTTGGGTGACAGGAATCTGTCTCTGGGGTGGAGTAGGGCGCTTTCCCCTGACATTCGCAAGAATGTTAACGATACAACGAGGTCGATCATTAATATCAGCCTCTTCCTCCACCATAGCGTGAAGAGCAGTGGTTCGCCTCTCAGCAAGTCGAGCTACCTCTACTCTCGAGCTCTCTGTAGAAGACTGTCTCTGGCTGTCTCGTCTCACATCATTGGTACCCCGAGAATGAGAGGTCGAGGCCTTTGACGAATCAGCCTTGTCTTTAGCCTGCTGGCCTTGGTCTGCGTACCTGCCACGTTCGGGCGAAGATGGAGTTGGAATATGGTCAGCAGCTTCCAATTCTTCCTCGGTAGCGACACCAGGTCGATCAGGTGCCCTCCTCTCTCTGTTAGACCGCCTGACAGCCGTAGGAGCGCTCTGGGCCTTTTTCCCAGCCTTTGTGGCATGGCGCTCAGGGGCACTTTGATCTTGTCTAGGGGCTTTGGCCTGGCGGTCGTTATCGTTTGGGTTTGTCTCAGCCGGCCGCTTGCCATTGCTTTTTGACTGGTATGTGTTAGTTGTGCAACAACAAAACGGTGTAGATTAAGCATGAGACTGACGTTTTGTGTCACAGCGGGAGGACTGTTGGGCCCATCATACAAATCTGCACCACGCATGTTTTCGGGTTGTACGGTCTGAGGCCTGTCTGCAACCTCCAGAGGTCGACAGTCTGGGATATCTCCGACTGCACTCGAGGGGAATAAAGATGCGTACGGCTCCGAACTAGGCCATTCGTCTGAGGTGTTTTCAGGGGCACCGGAGGCAAATGTGGTAAAGTTGGGCAACTCAGCCCCTAAAAAAGGATCAATGTCCCTTGATAATGTCAGCAAGATTCTTTAAACCTATTTGTAGGCTGACTTACCTTAAAGGTGCTGTGATACCAATATCAGGCTGCATATCCTCGATATCTATAGGATTATCGACACTAAGACCTTTGAGGGTATCCGTGCTGGTCACGACTTGAGGTCTAGTATCAATCGGTTTGATATCAACCTCTTCTGGCGGAGTATACAATTCGTTAGACTCGGGTAGGAGACGATCAAGTGTTGGATTCGAGGCTTTGTATCGTTTGAACTCGCAAGCTGTACGCCAAAAGACCTTGATCATGAGACGGCGTATTCTGTCAAGTCAATGTCAGTGATTTTCCGCATCAACTTAGTGCTTTACTCACTTTGCAAAGTCTTTAGAATACTCAAGAGATCGCTCTTTGGTCGAGCTATGTCTATCCGGCCAGAATCGCGGTCCGTTACCCTTAGTGTCGAGAAAGTCTTTTGTTATGTCAAGAAGTCCTCTCTGATGGGATTCCGACTTCCACTTGGTAAACTTGTGACCCGGGAGATCCTCACTAGGGGACACAAAGGACTCTACCTGCTCCCTTATGGCCCTTTTGAAGGAAATGTCCTCTTGTTGGCCCGGGTTGTCGTAGCCGAGTTCCTTGCGCAGTTCAGTGAGATTGGGGATAGTGATAGTTTTTGTAGTCTTGAAGACTCTGTTGGCCGAATTGGGGGCCTTTGGCTTATTCTGGACTGCTCCCATTTTGAACAGAGGGAATAGGATATAGATTTCTGAGAGTCAATGTATAGACGGATATGGCGTGTGGTAATGAATGAATGTCGTTTCTTTGGTCGGGGACGAGCCTCACTATGCGAACTATCAGTATTGAGTCGCAAAAAGGCAGCCAGAATTGTATCAACGTCAATCCAAAGGTGGTTAGAGTGCGACTCGAAAATAGGAGCATGTCCAAGCCGACTAGGGTGAAGCTGAATTCAGGGGCATCGGGGGGAGCATCCGGGCTGTACGAGGCAGATTCATACCAGGAAGTTTTTTGTTTATTATCAAAGATACATTGAACCTCATTCCCACTTCTGGTATAAAGGTACCTTCGTGGACCTGAGGTTGCGGGCGACTTTTCGCCCAGTTCCAATCGCGTACTAAAGTCAATATTGAGGCTATCCCGAGAAACACCAACAACTTAGTATGTCGCGCAAATTGCCAGAAAATTATCAATTGTTTTACCCGTCGCGTTATTTCAGTTTTAGCATCGCGCACAGTAAACATTAAAATTCAACAGATATTCTGTGACCGTGCCTGTGGCCGCTTTGGCCTGCTAGGATGTATTGTTGTTCACAGCCAACATGCATATAACAGACCAGAACAACAGGGGTTCTCATTTGCCCAATGGAAGTGGAAAAACTGTTCCACTCATACTATAACAGGTTTGTTTGGCTGCCTGGCGTCCTCTTGTCTCTTTTCGCAGAGCAACTTTACCAACTGGAGTGTTTGCATAGGAGTGTGCTTAGCAACTATGAATGCTGCAAATGCTAGACTGCCTTATTAGACTAGGTACGCTAGTAAATAGCTAAATAGCGGATATCTTTGATCCCGGAAGAGACAAGCCTCCCGGTGTCGTAACGGTTCCGGGTCGAGGCGAAGGAGGCCTAAATCTTGCCAAGGAACTGCAAAGTTGAGCGTTCACCGTCCAGATCAGGGCGCCCGTTTGACGTACTCTTTTTGCTTCTTCTTGTCACACTGACAGGTGCACGGGTGAGAACGAGTCTGTGCGTGTTTCGCCAACTAAACTCTACGGCGCAGTAGGACTTTGAGATTACAGAACCTGGTGGAACGCTTCAATTTCTTCACCATTTTGTGCTGCAGGAGCATGCAAGGGGCCTATGACTATGCTATTATGAGGCTATCTAATTTCCATCTAGAACATCATTAGTTCTCTTGATGTATCAGTCCAGAGTCCCACATAAACTGCTATGTCATTTGCTTTCTGGGCACCATCGATAAGGCTGTGAAAAGCAATAATCGCCATAATCCGACCCCGTTGCTACCCATCAGTCGATAACACTTGATGCAAACAATGACTCGCAGGGGCAAAAGTATCTCGATCAACTTCACGCACGTCCAGCTCATGTCCTTAATTTCGAGGTCTCCCAGCAACCCATCATGACCCTCCACACCATTCATCCCAAGATCCACTGACTGTCAGTTTTCGTCTCCATTAACTGCAGATAGTACGCCCGCTACGCTCGGTCGAACGCCAGATACCTCATCCCAATGCCCTTATCATGAAACATCTGTCAATTACTAGATCCCTACGCCAGGACTTGAGCTTCAGAGCGTTAATCCTGGTCCACAGTCTAGTCATCATCAACGTATCCGTACTCCTCTCCATCGTCTCGGCCCTCACCGTACAACACCTCACAAACCCCTGCCAGCGGAATGTCCATCACTGCATCCGTTCCCTCGCTCCAGATCTCCCTCCATCTCAATCTGCCATCCCCGTGAACCTTGCGCTCCCTGTTCCTGCTCCCCCTAAGTCTCCCCTTGGCGTCAATCTCAGCCAACTTTCCCGCGCCATCAACGACCGTCTCCACGCTTGACAGCGGCACCGTCAGCATCTCGGTGTTGTACGCCGCGAGAGCCACGTAAATGTACACCACCGTCATGACGATAAACGCCGGTATGGCAAGCGCCCACCACCTGTTAGGATAGTAGGTGATGCCCAGCACGTGGAGAAATGGCGACGGAAGATACCCCCACAGGAGGTAGATGAGAAACGTCAGGCTGCTGAAAAGGTACAGCACAAAGCCATAGTACTCATACGTCGGCACCTTTGGCGCAGCGCGAGGCACGGGCGCAATTGCATCGTCGTCGGATGCGTCTGGTGTAGTTGGGCGTGAAGGGCGTAAAAGAGATGTGAGTGATGGCGAAGGGGGTAAAGGAGTGGGTGGTCGCCCATAGAATGGCGGTGCGAATAAGTTTTGCGACAGCTGTCGCGGAGGGGAGTCTTCCCCAGAGGAGCTTGCTGATAAACCATCCGAGAGGTTATCCTCGTCCTCGTCAGAGCTGAGAGACATTGTCGACTGAGCCGCTGTAGTTGCTAGTTCCATGCTCAAATCTTGATGTGACGTCGCTCGCTTAAGTGAGTTGAGGCCAGGTACCCGCTGCAAGGATACATCTGCTAAGTTGTTCTAGCGCCTCGTCTAGCACGGTAGAGCTTCCATAAACTTCAACTCAACTAACTTACCCTGAATCAAACTCCTAGTAAAATAATGTTTCGAGTAATTATTAGCATAATATTATAGTATTATTAACCTATCTCAACACTCATCCATACTATATCCGAAGAATTCATCATCATTAATCCGCTTCTCTGATCTCTATGTCATACACTTTATACAATTGCCTTCTCTTAGAATCTTCAACCTCACCCGTCAATCGGGCATCTATACTCCCTCTCACCACCCACCACTCCATTCTGCTCTCTCTCCTGTAACTCGTCTAAACAACTCTGATGGTAGATGTGTCGACACGCCAGGATCACCAACGGACCCATCGGTTTATCCTTACTATCACTCGCACCATTACTGGAGCTTGCCTCAATGAGCATACTCGACGGTCTCGTGTCGACTCCTTTACCCTTGGCTTCTAACTCACCATCATCGCCCTTGACACGTTCAGTTGCATTGACCTGCCTCTCTTTCCTTCTCTTTTCTTCAATAGCTTGTTTATCTTCCCATGCTTCAAAGACTGCTGTTCCAGCAACTCCAGGTCCCCAAACTCTTCGACTGCATGCTTCACATGTGGATCCTCTTGGTCGCCAACCTCGTTGACGGAGCGAAACCGATTGGTTGACATCGACAAACAGGCTGCGCTCCAGAAGTCGATTCGATAGCTTGAGGATCGATTCTTCATATGCGTAAGCTGAGAAAATTGACGAAAGAACACCACGAAGATCTGCCAGATCTGGTGACGACGCAGCCGCTTGTGTCAGGAAAGCTCTCAAAATACGTAGAAAAGACAGATTGGATCCAGCGTTGGATAACAGCTTCGATCCCGAATGAGACGTCGACTGGCTAGACGTTGTCGTGAGCAGTGCAGTAAAGGTATGCTGAACCAACGATCGCAAAAGGGCCACGAGCTTTTCTTCGTCAAACTCGTCGTCACTAGTGTTCTGCTGAGCGGCAGAGCTAAGTGCAGGAGACAGTTTTTTCGTGATCTGCACACATGCATCAATCAGACTCAGCCAAAGAGCCTCATCAGGTGACAACGTTTCGGTCATTGGCTTCGATGTCTTCTGGACCACCTTTGACTTCTTGGTTGAAGATTTGGTCTGCCCTTGACACAGCCAAATACCGACATGGACGTACTTCTGGAGGCCTTCAAGAAGATCCTCGGCGGCATATCCTAGGCTTGGTCCCGAGTTCTGCTCTTCAACACCTGTCAAGAGTCCATGCATAGCCGATTCTAGGGTCTTGAGATGCCTGATAAGTCGTTCCATAGCGTCCTTCACCTGGCCCTCACGAGCCATCAAGACAACAGCTGCGTCGATCACGCCAGTCTCTTCCATGGTCGGTAGGAGCTTTTCCAATCTCAAATCGGCTGATTGAACCAGACCAACATAGTCTGACACGTGAGAGGGCTCAAATTCACACATGAGTTGAACATAGCGTTCGACCAAGTCGCGAGCAGCCATCAGCTTTGTTGTTGATGTAGGCTCCTCGGGCTCCAGCAAGGTCTTGAAATATGTGTGCTGCAAGTCCGATGAATCCTCAGCTGAGTCGATGATATGCTGATGTAGTTCCAGCTCCTGCCCCACAAGAGTCTTTGCAGTGAGTATGGCATCCAGTTCAAGCAAATCTCGTGCGTGCACTCTGACCACATCGAGTACCTCCTGGGTTTGACGTGTCGTTAGCCCCATTTGAGGTCGCAAGCACTCGCGGAGACAATCAAACACTAAATCCTGGTCCTCTGGGTCTTCGAAATACGTTTGGGCAAGATTCCCGTATTGCTTGTCTGTCTTGTATATTCGCTTCAAAATGCGATAAAACCCTGCCTTTTTGAACAATGGCATCATGTCAGGCATATCTGATGGCTGATAGACAGAAAGCAGATACTCAGCACTGAGCTGAGCATCCTCAGCTAGGTCGTCGCCTGGATAGTTGCAGAGTCCAGTCAAAACACGCGACAGCGTCGTACCCGAGAAGAGGAGATATTGGGGGAATTTTGGAAGGTTCCGCGCGATGAACATGTCGAGATAAATGGTGTCCTCGGGGGCAAAGTCATTGGGGTTCATGACGTCCAGTAGGATAGACAGAACGTATTGCCGATTTATCGTCTGCCCAAATATCTGCTCTTCTGGAAGATCACCCTTGGTGCCATTTATTTGTTGATCTGTAGAATCGTTCAAGAATGGATCTTCGAATGCTTCGTTTAACGAGCTTAAGAAGCTGGGCGCATCCAGCTTTAGAATCATACGGAGATATGGAAACGATGGCTGTGAATCCGAGTCAGGGATGGTGCGAAACTCGTTCTTACTGCCCTTGGGCCACGTAATGGTTCTCCCAGAGAAGAAAAACCAGTAGACCTCGGACTTGGCCTTGGTAGCCGTCTCATCACTCATCGTCTCATCGTTCGGGTATACCCTCCCAGTGAGTGTATACGACAGGTATGGGAAAATCTTGAAGGCATTAATGCTGAAAAAGTCATCTGCTGGGTTGTTCGCTGTAAAGTCTCCATCAACCATAAGAGGAATCAGCAAGGAAAGAAGGTCGATCATGGGAGTGATATAATCGCCAAGTGCTTGATTCCAAACGTAGATGAGAGCATCATATAAACTGTGTTGCTTGCACAGAAGAGTTGTTTGATCCAAATCTAGGGTCGCCGTCTCCATGTGACAGATCATTTCTTCAAGTCTGCTCTCCCATCCTCGACTGACATAATGTTGGACCAAATCCTTGACGACAGTTGGAGGCACCATCGTGATAGTCTTATCAAGGATACAAGGTTCGAGGCACTCGAGGAAGATACCACCAATGTCGGCATCTTCGTACCATTCATACATCTCATCAAAGAGAAAGTCTTGGTTGCCGACGGCTTGGCATGCAGTAAAACAAGTATCGGCCAGTTGCTTCATGTGCTCATCGTTGTAGCTTTCAGGGTCTTTCTGGCGCTGACCAAAGGCGTACTTCAATGAAGCACTGATTATCTCCATAATCTTATCCCGAACCATAGTGTGTCGCAACGAAGGATCTTCTGGCAACCCAACAGTGAGTTTGTCTGCATCGCCAGTATAGTATGAGGTAGCCAGCTGGATGGCACCCATGTAGTCACCATTCTCCATCATGGCAATAAGTCTGTCTGCCCAGTTTGATAACGCGCCGATAGAGACCTCATTGAAGCCAAGGGTAAATATTCTCCCTTTGTATGCTTTGAAGCTCATATAGAAAGCATCTGCCACAACGCCATGCATAGAGGAATCATTCTCATCAAGCTGTTCCACAAGGGTGTGTAGCTGCTCTGAGAACAAGTCTGTGTGGAATATGTACTTTTGCACTAGATCAAACCCTTCTGTCATGCGCATACTCCCGTCTTCCAGAACAATCATTCTTTGAGATATGGTAAGAACGGCTAGAACTGAACGGCTGAGCCATTGAACGGCAACAATAGCCTCCTCGCACTTCCATCGATTTCGTGCTTTGAATTTGTATGAGATGGGTTGGTCCTTATCCTCACGTGGGTATTCATCAACATCCAGCACTGTCAAGATGTTTGACCAACAGTACGCAAGCTTCACCTTTGAGACGTCGCTCTTACTGTGAGGATCTGGGACCTTTAGCTTCACGGCAGGGAACCAAGCCAAACAGCCTGTCATGGCACTATGAGCAGGAACATCTTTAGGACGCGCCGACTTGTGCTGAGTCTGCGCCACAGGTGTGGTTGAGACGATGACGAGGAGGTAGGGTGTCAACATAGCTGTCAAACCGATAGTATCTGTTGAGCATTCAACATTTCCAAGGGGTAAAGGCGCAAATGCTAGGACAGTACTGGGTTTGACTGTCTTCCCTGCAGGCATGGGAGCATCCGGATACCGACCAAGAATGCGATGCGTTTTCACGGTCCTTCCAAGTGCGCCAGTCCCCCTGGTCGCTAGATGCGAGAAGGCCATTCCTCGGTTATCGGCTGACACGAGTGCAGTATGACGAGTTCCTAAAAAGCCAAGGTGAACGATAGCGACATTTGGCACATGTCCATCTGCTGTACGGTTCTGAAGTTGAGAGGGGTCCAGATGCGGTATTGTCAAGAATGGCCTAGAGGCACGACTTGTATCCCAAGTGAAGATATAACCACTGGCGTGTCCTCCTGCAATCGTAGTATGATCTGCAGATATCGCGATGGCAGTAATTGGCCCAGACTCAACAGCTGGACAATGTCAGTTTCATAATTCTGACCGAACAAATTGTAGCCTACCTTTTGTCCCTGGCCCAATAATCATTTTGAGATTTTGGTTATAATCAAACACTAATATTATACCCTTGGACGTTCCAAGCACTATCGTTGCCGAGACTGCCAGGCACGTGGGTGACCCAAAGTTTCGTTTTCCTGCTTCGGAGAATGCATGGCTATTGAGCTTTCGTAGCTTTGTCCACCGAACCACCTCCCATGGCGGCGTGGGTGTTTCTAAATCGGATTGATCAAGGAGGAATTGAGAGCTTAAAGAAACATTACGGCTATGACTGGAAAGAAAGGGAAATGCCGGAGATGAAGAACGAGGAGTATGTATGTTGGAGGAGGAGATTCGTGATTGGAATCGACGGTCGAAAGGTCGGAATGAGGGCGATGGACTGCTCAAGCCAGGTCGCGAGGCTACAGATGGGAGGATGCTGCTTCCAGGAGAGGAGACGAACGACCCCTGCGACAGGTTAGAGTATGCCATGAGATCCAGGAATTGACTTTCATACTTGAATAGATGGTGTATCGTCCGGTCCCGACAAGACCGAGTCTATCGGACTTCCGGCTCGCTTTGGTAAACCATGTAATGAGCTTCCACCCAGAGAGCTCACATCCGAGCTATCCTGGTGTTGTTGCTGCATGATTTCGCGATACCGATTTCCAACAGATCCGTTTCCTATAGGAGCCGGTGCAAGGTGGTGATCGGGTCCCTCATTATCCGACATATCGTCAACTGGGCCTTCATCAATACCAACGCCTGCCCCTGCAGGCGCATTATTTATCGAGTCGCCATTGTCCAAGCTCACGTCTCCCGCGAGTGACAAGTCTTCTGAATCGGCCATTGCGCCGTGGCTTCCATCACTGCATGCGCAAATACTACCGCGTCGAGGTCATGGAGGCACGGGGCTATGAATTGGTGATAGAACCGTGCGTTTTCCCGTTTATGGAGCTTGGTCGAGGTATAAGATAAATCAGGTCGGAGGGGCAACGAGCATGTGTGAGACTCGGAGGCCTTGGAATGCGTAGATTTATAAAAGAAAAAAATTGCTTTCGACAATCAGCTCTTTACAGATCGATTCGTGTTGTAAAAAACAACAATTAAATGGGTATCGCGCGAGCTGAAGCTATGGGTGAGCTACGTAGGTCAGTTAGTTCGTCACGCAGCCCCATCGTGGAGGTTGGCAGCGGCGCAGTCGAGCCCGCGCACGCACCTGCTCAGCCCGTTCCACGGGGGCGGGCCGGTGATTCTCCGGGCGGCCTGCGCTGTGACGTCTTTCCCGATGGAAGGTCGCATTCGCGACAGAGGTCCACCATGAATCGAAGCTTCTTAATGCTACACCCCTCATAACAAGTTGAAACGCCAAAAAAAAGGAAAGAAAAAATCACCCCAGAACCGTCATCAACAAGAAACACACGAAATGTCTTCAATTGGACCGCAACTGCCAGCGCATCTCTCGAAGCGGAAACGTACACCTGACGACGAAGCGTCTAACTCCAACAAACAGCGTCGCAGCGAATCCCCAGCAAAGAACACAAACGAGATCGACCTCGAAGACTCGGATGATGACTACGGCCCCAGCGCACCTTTACCTCCAAAAGCTTCCATTGGCCCTGCTCTATCGACATCCAACAAAGATGAGATAGACATCGAGTCCGACTCCGAGTCCGACTCCGATACAGGTCCGGCACCACCAAAACCCGCCGTCGGTCCTGCGCCACCGCCTGCCGATATCTCACAGCGTCCTGCAGCATCTCCCGACTCAGATTCAGACTCCGAAGACGACTATGGCCCTGCGCTGCCAGGATCGTCAAAGGCGAATAAACCCACTATAGGGCCACAACTCCCAGTCGCTGAAGCGGCACCCCAACGCGACTCGTGGATGCTTGCGCCGCCTACCGCCTCTGGCTACTCAGAACGGGACCCAACCAAGATGCGCAACCGTAAATTTGCATCCAAGCCAGCATCTTCAGGACCATCTACCGTCTCGACAATATGGACTGAGACTCCCGAGGAGAAGTTGAAGCGACTACAAGACTCAGTGCTGGGACGCGCCGACAAGAACGCCGAAACAGAGGCCAAGGGAGGAAAGTCTAGAGAGGAAGAGGAGCGCAACAGGAAGATCTCTGCCAATATTGAATCACAAAGAGGCAAGAGTCTATACGCAGAGCATCAAGGACGAAGAGAGAAGGAAGGGAAGAAGGTTGAGGAAGAGGATGATCCTAGTAAACGAGGGTTTGACAGAGAAAATGATATGGCTTTGGGGGGAAAGATTGGCACATCACAAAGGAGAGAATTGATGAACAAAGCCGCAGATTTTGGTGGCAGATTCCAAAAGGGCTCTTTTCTATAGCTAGCCCCTTGATATTTAGCAAGTTTTGTACAACTAATTAGAGACAGGCATGAAGATTTATACACATATCACGGCATATTAAACCCAGAGTATACAGATGGAACAAATATGTATTGCACCATCAGACTACATAAGACCCAGTACCAGCAAACTCCGCCGCTCCGATCCCATCCAGCAAAAGCCATGTTTTCTAGCCCAATGCAAATACAATACCTGTTTTACAGGTAGACAATCCTCAAAGAATATCGGCATACCCATTCCCAAGCTATCCACGCTTCCATGTCTCATTAGACATAGCGCGACCTCACTCCCCATCATCAGGGTATACACAGCTCTTTGAGCCCTATACGTCCTCAATCTCGCCCAGATATACGCCATACTGCCACCTTATCACACCACGTATATGTCATGCAGTGAACAAAAATCAAATGCCGTGCCGTCAAAAGCTAATTCCTTTATAATATCAAGATTCGTGACGGTTGAGCCCCGCCTTGCAAGGGAGGAATGAGGGAAAACCATCGCTAAAAACAGTCGTATCGTTATGTAAGAATAAAAATGGAAACACATCATTACGCAACAGGCGGTGCACGGTTTGCTGCCTCAAGCTGTGATGGTGTCACAGTCTCAGGACTGTTTTGACTATCCTGCTGTGCTTGCCGCCTTCGCCCAAATCGCAGTGCCCCTCTAACAGATGACAAAACACCACCATTCGATGCCTGGGCAACTTCTGGTGTTTGGTGGGCTTGTTGAGGCTGCTGGACAGGTTCCTGCTCAGCCGGCACCTCAGCTGTGCGACTCCTGCGACTGGCAGGAGCTGGAGTTTCACTGCGACCATTGCGCGGACCCCTAACCCACGCAGATCGGATCGCTGCAGGAAGACCGAAGCGTGGATTATTTCGTGGATCAAAGTTCGAGCCATTGTTTGCACCAGCTTCATTACCAGCTTCAGGGGCTGGTCGAGGCTTGGGAACATAGTAGTCGGCTTTGCAGAGGGGGCAGCAAGCTCGTCGACTGGTCAACCAAGGGTCGACACAAACGGCATGGAAAGCATGCCCACAAGTCAAGCCACGGACATCGTCATCATCTTCAAGTGTATCGATGCAAATAGCACATGTATCACCAGGGCCCTCGAGGCATTCAGGGGGCAAGGCACCGTCGATGTGATCGTCGTCCTCATCAGTATCCTCACTGGAGACTCGCTGAAGTCGGTCGTTATTTGTGGTTTGGTCGGTCGAAGTTTGGCCATCTGTTGTTGTTTTGGAGGTGTCTCTAGCTTTCTCTGACTCGGCAACCGCAGCTGTGGCGTTGATTCCTGTCGCGGGTGTCTCAGCAGCATTCGTTGTTGCTCGAGTTGCCTCTCCCTGAGCATTCGTCTTGAGTACATTGGTAGCAGGTTGCTCGTCGGTTGAGTCGCGCACCTTGGCTGAAAGATCGGGTACGATTCCATCCGCCTCTCGGATACTATTAGGTCGAGTAGGAGGTGCAGAAACGCCACCAGTAGTGGGCAGACCTGACCTTGCGCGATCAGAGACCCAAGTCTTGTACTTCATCATCGGAAACTTGTCGTTGACCTCGTCCATCGTCATCAGCTTCTTCTCACGACGTCTGCGATGAGGTCGAGGCATGTTTTCGAGGGTGATGGGCTCGCCATCTTCGTTCATTCGCATTTGTCGATTTCGAGCATTGTAGCGGAAACAGTATTTAACACCAACGATGATCCTAAGGTGTGGTGTTAGAGTCGTCTCAGAATATCACCCAACCATGGCCATGTAGGCGAGGTTGGATATGCATATGCATGCGTGGATCAAGTCTCACCATAAGTTTGTAAAGACGACACCGAAGCCTAAAGCAACGAAGAAAAGAAGAGGCGAGTTCGAACCGCCTCCATTGTCTTTCTTGTCATTGCTGTTGTTGGTTGTCGTCTCGGCGGCTGCTTGCGAGGATGTCGACGAAGGATCTTCAGCGGCAGCGGCGCGAATGACAATGTGAGAGACCTCGGTCAATATTTGGTTGACGGCGACCATTTTGAATATTTGACAAAGGCCAGAATAGATGCTGAGCGATGAGGGTCTTGCTCGAATTAACTCGCGGGCTGCCGTGCGGGTACCATGGGCCGTTCAAGAACAAACTCTCGTGGATGCAGGGCGGCAAATGCACGAGGAAAGGCAATCAAAGTCAATAACTGCCAACCTTTGACAATCGCCCTTAAGACAAAATGAGGCAGTATCAACGATTGAACACTCCCTTGGTTGACCAAAGAAAGGAAAACCAGTTACCCGGTTTGAACGAGTAGATGAGGTGAGAATAGCCGGAGCGGAGGTGGAGTGGCAGGACAAGGCAAGAGAAGAGACAGATGCAACGGCAGGTGCGAAAGTGGCCGCGCGAAGGATAAAAAGAGAAAGGAAGGAGACCAGAGGAATGGGGAACGGGGCGAGCGACACCGGGCCGGGGGGTAAGCAGCTGGATGTGATTGGTGGTATACCAGTGGCTTCTGGAGTCCAAGCCGTAAGGAGCACTGTGGGCTAGTACCTTTGTTAATACAATGACCAGAACTCTTGAGCGCTAGAGGTGATACGACAGGCTGGGAAGATCCTGGAGAGGCCCTGGCTGCTGTAGGCTAGTGGAGAGACTGGCCTGAAAGAGGGAGGTTGTTCCTAATCGGCGTAGCCTGGGGCCATTCGACAGGGGATCAGGTATGATTTGTGTGTGGCTGGAACGAATGAAGTGAGTGGTCGGGAGGTTTGAGGTGGGTGGTTGGTCGGAAAGACTTTTTGAAGATATCACGAGAGGAGATTTTTTAAGCTTGGAGACGAATATATATGTAAATAAGTACCTAGGTATGTGAATGAGTGAATGGACGACGAACGGCGAATTGGAGGGGATGAATGAGACGGAACAATGAATAAATGCCAATGTACGGATACGGAGTAGGGATCTTGCGTTGTACAAGAGAAACTTAACAACATGGCATTGCGAAGGGTAAATCCAGGTTTGAACGGGGTAGCCCGTTCGCTACCCTTTCCCGCTGAGGGAACGAACGGTTCTACTCCTAATCCGCAGCGTATTTATTGTATTGCATTGCATTGCATTACGCTTCAGCTCTTCTGAATCTGACGTTCGTGGCGCAGCCCGCGGGGCAGAGTTGGACTAAGCGCAGTGGGGACTAGAATCTTGGATCACAGAACCTAAAACTAAAAAGCATGGACATCTCAACAGGGGTTTTGACGTTTTGGCTCATGATTGCTGGGTCTTGGAATACGACAGTGTCGAGTTGCAAGACGGGATGAATGGGATGATCCGGGCCCAAGACTTTGGTTGCGTCTGACAGCTGCGTCTTATTTCACGATACGGTTTCACTTTATGGCCTTGGAATAAGGTCAGGTATCTCGTCAGCACAGTCAGCAAGTTTCTTGTCCCAGCGCCTAAAGTTGGTGGATGCCAGGATATTTCCATCATACCATCCATCAGTATACTGTACTACGTGGTAAATCAAGTTTCGACGGCTCTGCCGTCATTATAATGCATCATTTTCAACTTTCTCAAATAATGAACTGCACCGTTCAACACTCTCAGCTTGAAATTGTATCAATTCTAATCATTTATCCGCCGGAATGGACAGTCAATATATTTATCCATTTTTCGGAGCTGGCACGCATTGATTGCGGCGCTTGACCGAAACGGATCCACTTATTGCCGACTCAATTCGTCTCAGCCAGAGGATCCTTATTTCAGAGTATCAGAATACTTGATTACTCTGAATGAGAAACAAAAAATACATAGACACCTTTAGCACCATGTGAGCACTAGAGTGTCTCATTCTTTTTTGTCTTCTCATCCTCATAGTTCTAGTGAGGCTCCTTGTTTCTAAATGGATCTACTAACACGTCATGTGTAAAAAAAGAAATTTTCAAAAAGGTTAAGGTAAAGCGCTCCTATGAATGTAAAGCATTGAGTCTGTTGTTAAATGAAGCAAGACAGTAGAGGGGTTGTTGTCAAGAGTTTTGACTGTCAGCCCATCAACTCCGCTGAGCAGGTCTAGACAAGCGGCACAGCTCAGCTCACCATTATCTATACGCATAAGTACATGGATACACACAACACGATCGCATCCCAAAAGCTTGGCTTGACTGCGGCTGCGAGTGCCAGGAGAGTTCATCAGCGCTGTCAATCGCAGTGCTTGTTAGACAGCGTATTTCATCGTCTATACACCAAGGTCCAAGTTCCAGTATAACGTGAACCTCTGTTATTCTGGAAAATAGGATGGCATTAATATTCAAATGACGACGTTCCTGCAGTAGAGCCGTGTCATTGTCCAACACACACGACTAAATCGAATGGCTCTCGTGCAATCCTCAACAGCCACAGGCCTCCAAAACAGGCTTTCTTTTGACAGCTGTCTCACAACAACTTTGTTAAACTTGGCATATGAGTATCAGAACAAAAGCATCGGTGACGAGGTTCAACGCGGCCTATTGAAGTAACCTCGAGCGATACTGAAACACATGCAGCCGCAAAACCGTCCTTATCGGCTTCAACTGAGCAAAGTACATCACAGTGTCCCAGCTTAAACTCTCACACTGCTCCCTAGCGTCGATTCGAATGGTCTTGGACAGGGATTGTGTATAATTGGGTGCTGCACCCCGTCCTCTACGGCGGGTCTTGGCTGTGGCGATTGGAGTTTGGATTCAAATGCCTCGCTCCAATGCATTAACCAACACTCGCCTCTACTGGGGAATGTACGTGGTCAGCGGGGTTTGAGCCTCAAACCGCCGGAATCTGCGGGAGGTTCGGCTGTAACGGGATTGCTTCTTTTTGCATTTGTTTGAGGCTATAAAGTCAAAAGATGCTCTTTATCCTCGTGATGGCTTATCAGGTCATGACCTTGTCTGTTCCGCGCATCCCGGTTGCGCGACACTTGATTTAGATGGGGCTATGACGCAGCCGTTGAACCCTCAAAAGAGACTGTAACATGCGGTAAATATGTAGAGTTTGTCCACGTCAAACATCGGCCGTTGATTCCGCAGTGTTGTTACAAAATCCGTCTCCAATCTATTGCGCATCAGAGGACTGTAGAAAATTGCTGACATGGATGTGGATGAGCAACGTTGTCGTCAGCCCCAGGCTATGTACGAATAGAGATATCCCGATGCAAATCTATCCAACGTGGTCGACTAGTGGTTGAATTACAAATTCATAATCTATGATGTCGACATCGCGAGGCTATGCTATGTTGTCTTGGCCTGATATCAACTGCGAGTTGCACCAGTCACAACCAGATTGGATGTTGTCAAGCCATCTACGAGTCACGACTGTATTGTCTTATGCCGCAGCGTGCATGGAGATGGAGGGACCCTGACTCTGGCTGCATGAAAACATTGACGCACATGGTCAGATATTTTGACCATCACAACGTTGGCAACGTTTGGGCTTTTTGACCAAAAGTATCCCAACTTGCAACGTCTTTTATCAACCAATTAGTAGACCCAATCCTTTGAGCTCGTCTGTCTACTGTAGGTTCTTGTCCGCTGGTCTTATCGACTGAACCACACTCGCCTTGGCTTTGGCTTGGCTAATGGTCAAATGGCTTCATAGACCTGAACCCCAGGTGCCACCCCCGCTTTCTGCAGCTGATGGCACTGGTTGAGGTGTATCATGGGGTACGTTAGTCTCGAGCGGAGGTGGTTCCAGATCTGGGATCCGAGGATGGAGAGATATGATGTACCTGAAATGCAGCTGGCTTAGTGTATCTCCTGTGGTATAGACATAGATTTTATTCAGGTTCCGATCAAAATGATATAATCAAATCATTAAAAATAATTAATTCTAAGTCGGAATGCTCAGTGAAACTTCATCAACCAACCAAAAGCCCTTTGAATTCTCCACGCTTTGGTCTCCCGCGTTAGCTTTTCCTAGCCTCCACTGCCCCACGCCAAAAAACGTCCCGTTTCTACAGGCGTCAAGAAACAAGATCACCACTGCAGTCATACACCAACTACAACTCCAAGCAGTCTGAACAAACCCCCTAAAACCACTCTCTTAAACCATTCACGCTCTATCAAAATGCCTCCCACACAGCTCCCCGCATCTGGAAACCCGCTGTGAGTGTTTCCCCTCCCCGAAGTGGCGGTCTTCTCTACCCTGGTGGTTCCAAGGTGGAGAGACACGCAACCGCACTCAGTTTTGAGTCAGCTCCAAAAGGCAAAAAAGTGTGGGTGGGCTGATGTTTACTTGGTTTGGTTACAGTGTGTTTTTCGATATCACCATCGGAGGTTAGTCTATCCGTAATCCGCTCCGAGGACGGAGACCCCAAAGTGAAGCTATTCCCATTGATCTGCATGGCAACACCACGACGATGGCTCTGTTCATATCCGTCACTATTACTTATGACGAAAACAACCACTTAACTCAACACCTTCAAACTAACACTCCCAGGTGAGCCCCTTGGCCGCGTCACTTTCGAGCTCTTCAAAGATGTCGTCCCCAAGACAGCAGAGAATTTCCGCCAGTTCTGCACCGGCGAGAGTAAGAACCCCGCCGGTCGTCCCCAGGGCTACAAAGGTTCCAAGTTCCACCGCATAGTGAGTCTCCTTCATCTCCGATATGTAACACAACTTGTGACAGACCAAAAAGCTCACCTGGCGAAAAAATAGATCCCAAACTTCATGTGCCAGGGTGGTGACTTTCTCAACGGCGACGGCACAGGATCAACATGCATCTGGGGCTACAAGGCTTTCGAGGATGAGAACTTTACTCTCAAGCATGACCAACCTGGTCTCCTTTCCATGGCTGTATGTTATACCCTCTTTTATAGATACGTATACTGAAGGTGCTACAGAACGCTGGACCCAACACCAACGGATCTCAGTTTTTCATCACCACCGTCCCTACACCCTTCCTCGACAACAAGCACGTCGTCTTTGGCAAGGTTGCCGACGGCATGGATGTCGTCAAGAAAATGGAGGCTACCAAGACAGGCTACCGCGGCAAGGACATGCCGAACCTCGATGTTGTAATCTCCCAGTGTGGTGAGATGTAAGAGGTGTTGGGGTGGTTCTTGTACTACTAGGTGCTACGAGATGTCTCTGGCTAAAGAGATAAAGGTCTATAAACCACGATCGGTGATGGGGAGCCGAGATCTTGAACAGTATAGATGCTCGTGAAACTCAAAAAGTCTCAATGTCCCTTTTACTCGGCGTTTTTCATGTCTTGTGATATGATACACCAATGTACCTTGAGATAGATCGCACGCTCTCATACATTGGAATAAGACCTGTACATGATATCCCACCTTGACTACCAACGGGCTACGTGTGGAAGCGTCGAGATCCATTTAGGAACTCACGGGCTATTCCTTCTCTCCCCAACACACATCACATCATTGTCAACCTGATCCAATCGTCCAGTCTTGTTAACAGCATCGTACTTGTTCAATGTCAATCAGGTCGTAGAAGTTCGCTACCGAGATAACCGCTAACATTTCCTTTCCATGTTCACACAAATACAACAAGCACGTTTCACTTTATGGCACAAAGAAATCATTGCGAACTGTTTTTCGAATTTTGTGAAGCTGAAACCATAACCGCTTCTTAGATCCCAAGTATCCATCGCCCGCAATGCACAAACCCAAAAGAAAACAAATCGTAAACGCTGCGTTAAATCATCGCACATGCTGAACCGTGAGAAAACAAAAAGAAAGATTGCGCTGCCCTGACTCAACCCTCCTCGTCCCTTGTTCTCCGAACGCCCATAGACGCTGGCAGAAAAAGGAAAGGGGAAGGTGAGCGGCGCGCGTAAATGCAGATGGTATCTCTATATCCAACGCCGTGGAATGCGACCGGCGCCCCTTTTTTTGGTGTGTATGTGTGAACATGTAGCCTGCATCTCCCAGAGATGAAGGAAAAACACATTGCCGTCTATATATACTGTAGAAAATGACGAGGGATCTCTGACAAGATGAATGTCAGGGGAGATGACCGAGTGGGCTAGGTGACCTAAAAGTCTCCAAACACCCAGTTCGTGCGTCGGCGGAGGAAGGGTGTGGGGACTGGAGGGCCGTCACTCTTGGTTTGCGTGGGAGCATCGCCGATGATGGAAGAAGGGTCCTCGCGGAATTCACCACCGGGGAATGTGTGTTGTGGGGGAGTGTTGTCTTGGGTGGAGGTAGCTTTGTTGATGTGGGTGACGATGGTCTTGAAAACCGTAGATGGCTGCGGCTGTTGCTGCTGGTCACCGCCTGTAGGCTGCGGCTTGGGTCGAGTAGTATAGAGGGTCTCGTACACAGTCGAAGCGGTGGGTGTTGTAGCTACGGGATCAGAGGACAAAGCAGTCTTGCTCCTGGTGACATAGGCCGTGGTGGTGATTGTCTTGGTGCTGGGTCCCTCCTCGGTCGGCTCAGGGGCAGGCTCGGGCCCGGTGAGGGACTCGGCGGGAGCAGTAACATAGACGGTGGTCACTACAGGAGAGGGCTTGACGGTTTCTGTGACTGTCACTGTAGCGACCCCATCGCCGTTACCAGCTCCTCCACTGACGGGTACAGTAGGCATAGGGTTGGCGGTAGACGAGGGGAGAGATCCATCACCCTTGCCACCGTCGACATCGACCTGGAAGTTGCTCTTCATCTGCGCCTCGATACCGGCAGAGTAAATGTTCTGGTCACTGTCGAAGTCGAGGATATGCGACCCCTTGGCGGCAAAGGACGCAGCCTCAGGTCCAGTGATCTTGATGTCAATTACACTCGAATAGCTCTCATTGCGGGCGATGGCATCCGGAGAAAAGCCGTTGGGATCCTTCTCGCCGCGCATGAAAGTACCGGCCCAGGGAAACTTGCCATTCTTGGTGGCTGCCATGTCGATCTTGTCGCCGTTCAGGTCGGGCCAGTCCCAGTACCAGTAGATGGTGTAGATGTCACCAGCCTTGAGGTTTTCGGGGAGCTTGAGGTCGGACTGGCAAGACAATTCCTTGGTGGAGAGGGCACCGAGAGGAGCGAGTTTGCTAGAGCGCTCAAGGCTGATGACCTGGCTGTTGGGCTGGTAACACTGGCCATCGTCGTAGTTGCGCGTGGCGATGAGCTTACCGCGCTTGTCGCCGCCAGTACCCTCCTTGTTCCAGCGAAGATGAACGTCAAAGAGCTTCTCCTCATCCTTGGGCTGGGTAGTGCCGTAGAAGTAGATAGTGCCACGGTTTCTGGGCTTGTTGGGCTGGTTCTGGGGGAGAGTGGTGTGTCCATTCTCGAGATGCATGATAGCGACGTAGTCACCAGGGGCAGCTTCGAGCATGGGAAACTGAGGGTTCTTCTCAAGCTTGAACTTGTTGAGGATCTCATCACCAGAGTAAGCAGGCTGACCCGATGCGGGGAGAATGTTCTGGGGAATTGTGTCGGTGTAAGGAGGGGATGTGGAATCACGAGGCACGTAACCACGGGCATAACCGATTTTGCCAATCATGGTGCCGTTTCGAGCAAGCTTGTAGGCATACTCAACCCAGGAGTGAGCCAAAGCTGGGGTAGTGAGCGCGGCTCCCACAAGAGCGAGGCCAGAGGCTCGAAAGAACTTCATACTGATGATTGTTGTTGTTGCGTAAAGTCTTTGTTGATGTGTTTTTTTTATTGTAGATTGAGATGTTATCGATGTTGTTTCGACTTGAAATGAATTCAATTTTGTTTCGAAAGGAGTGATGTTGAAGAGTTAACCCCGGAGGAGAGAATGAATGCGTCACGATTTATGTGAGAAGGAGGGGAAGAAAGGCAAGGCCCGTCACTTTCGATCTCGGCAGAGATGTGTTGTTATTGTCGATAGAGGAAAACAATTGATGTGTGCGGTCGAACAGTGAATAGGGCTTTGTTTGTCGATGGGTTGACGGCTGGCGAACACTGACAAGGTGTGAGAGGTCTTGGTTCAGTATAAGCGAGCAGTGCGAGAACACTGACCGATAATGAATATATCAAACAGTCAATGAAAGAAGCTGAAACTGCTGCAATCAATAGTGATTGGGCTTATTTGATTTATGATGTCTGCTGTTGAATGACTGAGAGAGGTCCTCCGTCCGGCGTAGGTAAAGAATTGGTAGTTTGGTCAGTCCTGCTGAGCCTCAAGTGAAGGAGGGAAACACAAGGAAAGAAGAAAACTGTTTGTTCAATAGAAAAGAGAAGAGAACAGAAGAAAAGAGAAAGAGAAAGAGAGGTGACAAAGGAAAAAGAGAAAAGGAAAAAGGTTGTATACCGCTGGCTCTAACTCAGCATCTTGGTGTTCGTGAGTCACGAACAACGGGTGATGGGTGTGAATTGGTGATGCGAGAGCGCAAAGGACTAGACTTGTCGAAAGAGATCTCTAACAACCAGGAGAGCACGACAGCGAACGGATTGTGGGAGGACGAGTGGTAATGAAGGGATTGCACAAGAGACAGGCAATCGAGAACACAAAGTGGAGAGCTTCTGTTGAAACTAGACACAAGTAATGTATGAATGACAAGCAGGCACCCGAAAAACGAAACACTTTGGGGCTCCTTTTAGGGAGAAACATGAGATCTGGTATTCATGTTGCCTGAGCCTATCGTTGGGCAGCATAGCTATGGTCGAGGAAACTGGCCTCGTACAATGGAGTTGAGAGACGCGGCATGCAAGGCACGATCAAGAACAAGGACAAGGACAAGGACAAGGACAAGGGGGTGGCACAAGGCGCGGCTACGGACATGTTGAGAATAGGTAGAGAATGGCGTGTAGTGTTTTTGGCGTAGCATCAACTAGTTCATCTCATCGTATTGCGCATAATGCATCGCGGCAGCCCAGATATGGCATGGATGGAGCAACGATGGCGCGTTTAAACCCCCAGTAATGATAGAAACAAGATGTCCTAGGTTCTTTGTTGTCGCAGCATTGTCTGAGGAAGCGCTCCAGGGGGTATGGATGTGTGTCCAAGAAGCACAATAGGACAGGTCCAGGATCCCAAGTTACGGATGAAAAAATGTTTTCTTCCGACAAAAAAGAAACGGTTTCAGAGCTAGGATCTTGATAGCCGCTTGACTGGTCATAGAGCTTTATCTGATATAGCCCAGCATGGCGTGTCGGTCGAGACTCACAGGGCAACAACGGTTGGCTGGCCGTAGAGACGGGACGGGATGTTTTGAGTGGAAATAGAGTCAGACAGGGATTTTCCAAGGATCTAGAACTCTTGGCTAATGCCCGTAATAGAGCATCGAGAACCACTACCTGGGGATGGGAAAATAGTATGAAACCGCGAGATGCAGAGCAAAAGGATTGGATGTCGTTGCTCGGTTGGCGCCCACAAAAATAGGGCGTCTAAGGAAATTGGCTGGCGACGGTTGCAAGCGCGCTGTACCTGGGCTTAGCGGCCGGTGACCAATTGGCTGTGGCTTCGCCTCTATAAATGATCGATGCAGGGATTCGACAGGGGACTCTGTAGGTTCTGGTTCGCTGTATCTTTCTTTATCTTTTTGTGTCTCAGAGTTATTAGGCCTGTAGTAGTGGCCTTGTGGCCTTGTGGCCTCACCCAGCTTCGCTTATTGAGTATCAATAGGCTACTACTATCGTCAAACTCAACTTCATTTTTAGACGCGTGCGTTGTTGGTCGACTACCAAAGCCTGTCTATTTTAAACCACGATATCCTCTTTTCTTCTTCGACTTTCTTTTCTTTTCTCTTCTCTTCTCTTTTCTTTTCTTCTCTTCTCATCTTCCCGGTATCCCACAGAACATCACTCACTCGTCGTCCCACAAGGTCAATTGTACGGCCACGCATTGATGACCTCGTTTGATCAAGCGCCCAACTCCACAAGATGACGAGGCAAGAAATAAATATCTTGGAAGAAAAGGTCGCTGAACTTGTGACCGTAAAACTTTTTATCAAATGACTTTTCCAATCATGAGCTGTTTTCTTTCTCGTCTGTTGCTCATATTTGCAATCCTTCTCTTGTATAACAAGGGGCAACACGAGAATGTATGTGGCAGTAAACACGATTGATCATGAGCTCTACATTCACCGCTTCAATCTCACTAGGGATTGTGTCAAGAACCGATAACTCTCTTTCACTGCTGAGGACTCCTCTTCGATATGTCCCCTTCAATATCTAACCCTCAAGTCGACTCAATATCACCATCGCATAACCATCGTGAACTCCTTCAAGGTATTATCGAATTCTCACCCTAACCCAGTAAACCCTTCTTCAAGTCTAAAAAAGCTCCATAAATCTATCGTCTGAATATTCAATACCTCCGCACCCCCTCAGACTCACCCACTTCCATCCATCCCTCGTACAATACACGCCCCTCCCTTGAGTTCCTCTTGCACGCCCTCTTTTTGCCAACTTTGGTATCAATTCTTGAGACCAGAATTAACGTCAAAGGACTTTACTTACCAGTTCCATTATTAAATATGCCTAATTCTCAAGCAATGCATCATAATAATTGAGATCACATTTTATCACAAATTCATGACACTATACCTCTTTTTGGATGTCTTGTTTCGTTTCGTTTCGTTTCCTTCTGTTTTCTTCAATGACTTCTCTCAGTGTCTCACTTCCCCAGTCTTTCCCCTTTCATGTCTCTCTATTACTCCTTTCAGCCCCTCCTCCAAGTTAGCTTCCGTAATATTTGCTTTTTCCTTTTCTCATACAGACGGCGTGTACCAATTGTCTGGATACTTAATTTGGGTTGGTCTCATTTCCTTCACTTTTCCCTTGACGATTCAATGGCAACTGGAGCTATTTTCCACACCCTCCAACTTTTGGCATTTTCTCCGATGACTTACAAAGTGGATCGTTGTCAAGATTCATCACGTTCCATTTTCGGGCCCCAAACTTAAATAATAAAAAAATAAACTCCATCAGGTCGATCCTCCTGGTGCCTGCATGCGATGGGAATGTCGTCACTGTCCCTTGCTCTAGTTCCGGGTGTGATGCAATGATCGGCCAACAACCTGTCAATCTCAAAACTTTCTTTAACCTTTCGATGAGATCTGGGACGTCATGGCAAACGTTTGACTGGCTCGGGTACCAAGTTTAGTGAATGAAGACATCATGGTGTGGGTAAGAGATGATGGTTCTTGATTGGATTGAATAATTATTTCTTTTGTGAATATTCCAAACACTAAACTATATGCTTGTCGTTGATTTAACGATATTGGTATTACTGTACTGTCATGCTCAAAACAATTCCCATAGGCTATCCTGTACTCCATCCATCCTGAACGCCATCCCAAGAAGCCACCAGTACGTGACGATTATGACATTGGCCGCGTAAATGCATCATTCCATCTTACTCATCATCTCCCTCTTGTAACATACTCTCTCACCACCCTCCTGCTGCCGCTAATGTGACTGGCACATGGCTATCAAGAGCATCTCCTCTTCTTCGCTTCATTGGTCGGGGGCTACCATCACGATCACCTCCCGCCATATGTGCCCATTGTGATTGTGACCACATGGCTGTTTGGTCACTGCTGGACTCGACCTTGTGATGTGATCCCCATTCTGATCCGCTGCCTGTACCTGCAGACCATCCGTCCAACGCCGGTATGTCCCAGCCTTGTAAACCAGTGTCGCACTCTGAGTTGTCGTAGACAAGCGAGCTTGAAAGATCCAATGCCGAAGTTGTCGTTGGGCTATGGAAGGGGTTCACGGTAGACAGAATTGGCTTGAGATCTGCGATTGTTGTTTGCGCATTGTAGTAACCCGCTTGGCTGTGCCCAGGCACAGGATGGCTATCGTTCGCTGTGCTGCAGGTGGAAGGCATAAAGCCGACGCCTGTGCTTTGAGGCATACCATGATCAAAGCTGCCCGGGTACGACCCTTGTAGTCCCGCTGTGGGTGGAGGTGTTGCGAGGCCACCAGAGAAAGACTCAAATAGTGTGAGTCCGTTGTTTGTTGCAGGCCCTGTTGAAACTTGAGCCAGGCCCACGCTGGGATCCCATGCGGAGCTGAAGGTCTCGTTCATCGCCGCCGTCATGTGCTGGTTGATTGAAGGCGTAGGTGACATGATGGCATCTCGCGACATGGAGTTGGAGGGGTAAACGAGGGCCTTTTGCTGGTGGTAACGAGACATGGGGTCGTTGACAGTCAACCATCGCCATGAGGTACCAGCCGGCTTGAACACTGGGTTGTACTTGTACCATTGGTTGGTAGTGTTGAATCGCCAGAACACAATGCCCTGTCGAACCCATCGGTTTGAGTCGGGTGCACACGACCAGAGCTCTTGGTACATGGCCACTTTGCAAATAAGGTCGCTTCCTGTCAAATCGCGGCGTGCCCAAGTAGCAGCATCACCATCATCTTCGGAACGCTTGCGCTTGCTGCCAGCACGGTCGGCATCGTGCTTCTTACCATCGCCCTTTGTGCGCTTCTCCTTCTTGCGCTGGTGCTCAACATCAGGATATTGCACAGCCATGCTAAGAATGCTAGCCCACTCAACAGCAGGGAAAGGAACGTGGATGTCCTGGCGAGGGCGGGAGTGGCAATCGCAGTCGGACTTGGAATCACTGCAACCCCGGCGGTGGATACCAGTCTCGTTGGTGTACACGGTTTGCTTCTTGTCATCACCGTGGAGCTCAGAAGGTCGAGTAAGGCGAGTGATACACTTCCAGCGGTGGTTCTGAAGGTTGGGGTTTGTGATGGCCACCTCAACGAATCCGGTGAGCTCAGAACCTGAAGGGAAGCGAGCGTGCTCATGCAGCTCAAGAGTAGCGCACATCTCAAGGAGCAGACACTCCTCATCTCGGGTAGGAAGATCCAGAGTCTCATAGATCTCGGGTGCATCCTTCTGCCATCGGCGAGTAACCGTCTTGACACAAGCAGAAGTGGTCCGGTCCAAGGAGCGGGTGTACTCGTGGAGTAGCACATCCTTTCCAAGTACACTTGGGCTATCATCACAGTTGTTGTACTTGTTCAGGTGGGGGAAGGACTCTGTGTCAAGAGGGTTGTCTTGAGCATCGTAGGCAACCTCATCTCTGAACTTGACTTCGGATGAGGAAACATAGACCTCTGCTGTCTTGGGACGAACAGAGATGAGAGACTGAAGGGCAAGAAGTTGTGAGAAGTATTCATAATTGGGCTTGACGTCAGGGACTCTGCCTTCTGCCAGAGCAGTCAGGACAGGATTTGACTTGAAGGATTCTTGCTCCTCCTCATCATAGTAATCCTCGGAGTTTGTGGAACCAGGCTCCTTCTTCTCTTCAGCAGGAAAGAGGAAATGGACTAACAATGTCAGTTGATATTTGAGACAAGATATGGTAGTCAACTTACAGCATCGCAAGTCTTCAAAGAACTTCTTGACTACTTGCATATGACTTGAGACCTGCTTGCGTCCCATCTGCTCAATGCTATCGTTGCTGTTATCAATTCGAAAGATCTCTTTGCTGCCAAGAATGGCAACACAGATTGTGAAGATGTATTCGCTAATAAGCATGTTGCGACCATGAAGCTTGCCTCCCATGGAGAACTTGCGACGGCCCATATGAGGCATGAGAAGAACAGCTGAAACATGTTAGGATAAGTCAAGACAAACTATCATGAGTACTTACAGTCAACAAATGCATCCTCGAGTTCAGCTCTCCTCCAAACGCCACCCTTATCCTTTTGAGTATCCTTGTGTGCTTGTCGGTTGCGGTACTGACGGAAGGCAGGCCAGAAGTATAGAGGGTTGACCCCATTTCGAGGCCTTCTTTGATACCTGGGCTGGTTTCTTGGTGTAGGTACGCGGTACAAGCACTCAAATGACTGTGAAGGGATCATAGGAGCTGGGAGACTAGATGGTACTGAAGGCGAGATGCCGACTGTGTTTGGATAGCATGATACCATACTGTTGAAGTTGTGTGATTGCACATTAGTGGCACTTTCCCGTAGAGGCAGGCGGCTGTTGTTGTGATATGTTCGTCGAGCATCTTGAAGATAGTCTGGTGAAGGTGTGTAACGCTGTGAGGACAGCACCGGCCTCGGGTGATAGAGTGATGAAGACATGGCAACAGGCAGGTGTTGACAAAGGAATGTCGACAATAGAGCTCAGTAAGATAGACTTGACCCAGCTAGAATGCCGTCTGTGACTTTACGAATGCAGACAATGAGTAGACAAGAGATGATGAGAATGTTGAAAGGAATTCAAGACGTGGAATGGTGGGATAGATGTATGCATCTGAAGAAAGGAGTGTTTGGGCACCGGCATGAAGAATCGTCGGGAGATATTTAATAAACATCTATAAATCCAAGACTGGGGAGTATATCATTGATAGTCTGTGGAGCTCTTGGAGGGCTGGAGCGCCCCTCCCAAGTCTCAACTCAAACGATCAAGATCAATCAATCCATCATCCCATCCAATTCTCTCCACCAAGGGCAATGGCGTTTTGGTGGCCATGGGGGTGGGAAGGGCGCTCAATCGGCGGGGAACAGACCAGGCTTTGCCCGGAGGGATGTCTACGTTGTTAGTCGTGGCGGCCAATTGTGAGTGCTTGCAGAAGCCACCAGCACATGGCAGCTCAAGAGCTGTGATCGAGGGCGTTAGTATGCAAGGGAGCGTCAGGGCGGGGCCGCGATATCTGTGTAGGTTCGTGCTATTACCAGGGGATCATGGAGGGGGCGTGTATCGAGGGATCTTAAGACATCTTCAAAAGAGAACGGCGCAAGGTACACAAGGTTTGGTATGTGGTCAAGATTAGAATCAGACATTAAGAGGATCCGCAGACCCCAGTTTCCCCTGCCAGGGCAGTGAATTCTCTGACGGACCTCTAGTCCAGGTCGTAGCTATTTCGGATAAGCGTTGCCAGTAATGCATGATAACCGCTCTGCAGCGACCAATTGACCCTTGCCAAGGGAGAACGGCGTAGAGTTTGGTCGTGAGAGAAGCCAGCCGTGCAGGAACAGGAACAGGAACAGGAACGCTCAGCCTTGTTGTGACTTTCAGTCAAAGTAATAGTATCTCTGTAGTTTGCTCCTCCATTTCTCAAAGATCCATCTCATCATCTTCATTGCCAATATTTACACGAGTTCTCCCTTTTCCAGTCAATTGTTGAAGGGCCATCTTGTTGGCCTGTCCTCCAACCTTCTTCTGCATCTTTGCAATCTCTTCCTCGGCATCAACTGCGTCTGCCTCCGCAAAGTCCAAGACAAGCTTACGGCCAAGCAAGTGGGTGTCCCTCAATGCATTTAGCGCGTTCTCGGCCTCTCGAGGAGTGACAAAGTCTGCAAACGCAAAACCCCTGGGGGTATTGTCAGCCTTCTTCGGAAGGCGTACCGATCTAAGTTGGCCATATGTTCCAAACAGTGACCGGATGTCCTTCTTGGCCGTCTGGAAAGGCAAGTTCTTGATGATGATCTTGGTGCGTTGTCCAGCGGTCTTCTTAGCCTTATCTTCGCGTCGTCTCTCCTCAGCTGCGTCATGGCCCTTGTGTGATGCCTTGACAGCCAGAGCGTGATCGTCAAGAACATGACCATCCATGACTTTGAGTGCAGCCTGTGCTTGGCTCCTTGTCTGGAACTCCACAAAGCCGAATCCCATGCTAAGCGTCTGCCCTGGTTTCTTTGGGTCCATCTTAGTCTTGACTCTAGCAGAGACGAATCCGTCGAGGGACTGAAAAGTTTCTGCAAGCCGAGCTGTGGAGGTCGAAAAGTTTAAATTGCGCACAAACAGTGAGGTTGTTTCCAAATCCTCCTCCGGCTTATCACCGCGTGACAGCAAGTCGTTCACACTAAGCTTTTGTACTGATGGAACCGATCGATCCTTTAGGGACACGGCTTGATCCAGTTGGTCGCCGCCTCTGAAAAGGTCACTTGGCGCCTTTTCCAAAAAGAGCACACTATCTCCAATCCGGCGATATGCTAACTTGCCGAAAGCAGTCTTGGCGCAATTGGGCTGCGAGTACTGGACAATGGCAATTGTCCCGCTTGGGGGCATCAAAACTCTCAGCACGGGTCCGGCTTCCTCAAAAAGTTTACGGAGCTCGTCGATCGTAGTTCCGTAAGGAAAGTTCTTGACCAAAATGGCCGAATCACCCCGCTTCTTTGATTTGAAAGCGTCAAGGTCCACCCCATTAGCGGTAAAATAGGCTTTCGTCTCTTGGATGACGCTCGTCTCCGCCACGGCCTGCTTGACGGCAGCATCAGATGAGGTAGGGTCAAGAAGTTCTGATTTTGAAACACCAAGACGTTGGGCAACTGATGTGTTGACGGCGTCCTGGTTCATGTAGAGCGCATTCCAGTTAAACGTACTTGCAGATGCCTCTTGTTTCTTGCGAATCAAATTTTGTCTCTTGAGAGGGAGTTTGGAAATGGCAAACTCGTCGAGACCTGTGTCTCGCTTTGCACTGGCAGGAATGATGTGAATAATACGCCCCTGAAACGTCGTCCCATCCATGGCTTGGAATGCTTCAACCGCTCCCGAAGGCTCAGTAAACAAGATCAGGGCGAACCCCTTGCTGGTACCTGAGTTACCAACCGGTAGATGAACCTAATATTCAACAGTTGTTAGTTGATATTCATACTAGTAGCCATCTTCAAGTAATGCAATAGAATTGACAACAATTCAGCTAATCGAAGCATCTACTAAAATATTCGTCTCAAGGTTCTCATCAAATACCGAAGTATAAGCTGTCCCTATCTGAGGTTCATCACGTTGTCATGGGGTTTGGAATAGAAAAATAGGCAAAGGAAACATTTTGAAACATACCTCTTCAAGTGTTCCGAAACGTTCAAAGGCCTCCTGAAGATCCTGCTGGGTGGCAGTGTAAGGCAAGTTTCGGACAAACAGACGAGACGTTCGGCGGATCGACTCGACTGCGTCGTCCTTTGCTGATTCACCCCCGGAAACCTCAGCTGTTGTCTCAGCCATTGGCACGTCGTTCGTAACTGGCGGGTCAACAGGAGTGATTTCCATTGCATCGCCTCCCTCTGCATGATCGGTCTCAGTCGTGGAAGGCCCTTGCACAAGAGTTCGTTCCAGATCATCGGGATCAACAAGGTCCAACAGTCTGTTGGTTCGTGAGCGAAGCCAGTCGTCATCTTCTGGAACTGCTCCCTGAGCTTCCAGGTTTGGTTTCGTCGCTTCTTTGGGCTCCACAGGGTTCTCGATTGTAGGAGCTTGCGCAATCACATCAGAGACCACCTTTGCTTCTTTCAGCTGCGATGGCAAAGACCCTGTGATCAGCGGGTTCTCTGATGAATCAATCCTGCGCTGTTTCTCCTTTCGCGCTGGGATTTGCTCGTACTCATCATCACTTTCCTCTTCAGGAACAGCATTGGCAGCTACAGCAGCAACTCCATCACCCATGCCACCGCGGACACCATCGTCCATCGCGCCCTCCCTACCTTCCTTCATAACATGAAGGAATTCTCGTAGCTTGGGGTCCGCCGTCTGGGGCTCATCTCGCTTACGCTTTTTCAAGCTCGAGTCAGAGTCCTTCTCAACAGATTGCCCCGTGCCCTTGATTGTGGTGGATGGCGACGATGCAGGTTTGGAATGCGAGGCGCTCTGGGCTCTGAAGAGGGCGGGGTCTGAGATCTAACATTCCATCAGTATGAACAAGTCAAGACATTTAGGAGGAATTACTCACAGGTCTAGCTGACTCTACGGCGATCTTGGACATACGAATGTAAGACCTGTTGAAGTACTTGACTGCCTTGTCCGCATCCTCAGGTGTCTTGTAGCCCACATAGCCGATGCGTCGCTGGGGAATCAACTTGACATCGGTAATCTCGCGGCCCTGAGCGGAAAAGTGTTTCCGAAAGTCCACCTCGGTGATGTTGGGTGGCAAGCCCTTGATGAAAATTCTTGATGAAGCCATTGTGATGTTGTTTGTTTGGGTATCGTATCTCCCGATCGATGGCGAATATTTCACCGGGGGAGTTGTACGCGTGAAGTCATTTTCAGGACGTAAGCTCTTTATGAAGGGAGGAAAGGGAAAAAAAAAAAGTTCTCAACCACATTCTTATTGCCCGAGGCCGGGTCCCAAGGCTGGCCCGTGCATGCGGATTTTCTAACAGTCCAACCCCACTATTGGCTTCTACGGTGCTTCTATAAACAGATATTTTTCTTCACCGCCCTCAAGTCAGTGATGGAAGAAATTCCAGCGAACAAGCCAAACGCCACAATGGTGCTGCTGAAGAGCTGCAGAGAGGTTGTAGGTGCTATTTATACATGATAGCATATCAGAATATCTTCTGTCAGTTCACTGTCCTTCAGGGTTCGATTAACGAACATGCGTGTTAAATGTAGTGCTTGTAAACCCGGGCAAATTCTGCCATACGAAAGAATCTGCTTCACGGTCAACAACTCACCAATCCGTAGCTACCAAACTGCTCTTCATTCAGAGAAGCTTTGTTATGAATTCTTGGCTTTCGTTTTCAACTGTCGCATCCCACTCTCAATACTTTCGGTGTGGTGGGCACAGGTTTGCCTCCAAGACTTATATCCCACACGAGACCTGCATCTTGAATGCCAAAGGGGTCATGTTGGAATCCTGTGGCTTTTACAACTTTTGTGACGCTTCTGTGAGCCTGATACGCACAATATAGCCTCTGTCTACGGTTGTTATTATTCGTATGACATGAGAGTCTGTAGGCAAATCTGTTCGAAAAGCTCTCTGTTCAACGCCGGCAAACTTGAAACGCTCATGCTGTTAATTAGCAATCATTCAGCAGTATCCCGGTTATACACCAGGTCTGAGTTCTTGAGAATTGGGAATGAAGATAGATTCCTCACAGCTGATATTTGTTCAAGTCCCTCGGTACGGCGTCATACGTTGTTAGACACTGATCATATTCATCTGCCATGACACAGGCGATAGTGCAAGACAATAGTAGTCTTTCTATGGGGGACTTGTTGTTAACAATTATGGCTACCATATTTTATCTTTCTCCATATGTTCGGAAAGATATGTTGCATACCAAGGGTATCGTTTGCAACTATTCATCAACTGAATGCAAAAAGAGATCAACAAAACATCAACTTCTCCATCTGGTTCCCCAGCAACTTGGAATTAACTTTCTTCAAAGTAGCGGTGAGTAGGGTCTTGGGGATATCTCCAAAGTTAATATAGCCAAGACGCTCTGAATTTGGTGCTCCGACATTCCTGGCCATGCATATCCTCTGCACTTGCCCTCAAGTCCAACATGTGTCTCTCGTGAGCTGAGAAATTGCCATGAGATGAATTGAGTACGCAAACGAAAACAAAATCTTTGAACATACCAGAATGCTTTTTTCTTTCACGATGACGCTCTAAAGGGGTGAAAAGATATGCATTCTTGATGTGCATTTTGGCATATGTGAGATGCACACTCCACACCATGAGCCCTGGAATGACTGGTGAGGGAATGCGGATGCAAGCCATATTCTTTGGAGAATTCTTGACAAACTTTATGGGGGGCATATGACTTTCTACGTCCTCTGGCTCTGGGCACTGATAAGTATAAGAAGACCTCTCTGGTCACTCATGTTCACTTTAAATTGCAGTCCAGACTACAGCACGGCAAACGACATGACAGCCTGGCCTTGCATATTGTTGTCCCTATTATCAGTTGGACGTCACACAATACAAGGCATCATGCAAATGGTCGACTCGAAGGGTGGATCGATTGGGCAAACGACATAACCGATTTACGACACTGTAACTCTTCGATATAATCACGAGACAACCAGATTTCACCACATTGACTATACGATCTCCAACTGTTTACCATCAGCTGCATCAGAGGTTATTGTGTTCCAAAAAGAGCTTGGGTTCGTCTTGTGTTGGTTGACTATCTTGAGCCATGCAATGACGCTTCGTGTATGGTTCATGAGTAAGAGATATGCTTCATATGGAAACCTGGCCAGCAACTCGCTACATCATAAGTGGAAAACTTATTCTCAGCTCGGATCCTGATTTAATGTGGTCACAATACCCCTCGGTGTGTTGATGGATCGAACGTCAGAACAGCATGAGTCGCCATCACTCTTATCACTATCATAGCAAGCAGCGAGCGACAAGTATCGTCCGGCGATTACATCAGGGTAGTGATTCGACAATTTCTTCTGTTTCCAGGTGAGTTTGTGACTCATGGGACAGTGTCAGATTGTAGATATGGTCATGTCGTAGACTTTATTGCGTACATCGTTCGTAGACATATGATATGTCCGTTTTCGTCTTGAGCATAACGCCACGGAACTCTTTTTTCCACATATTCTCCATTTGGTGGAGTAAAGTTCACCGCAAGAAGTTAGATATTTCACAGAGCGTGTTAGTCCAGCTATTTCTCGACAAGAGGAGTGACTGCACTTCTCGGCTCAGCAGCCTATGCTATTTCAAATTCTCAACCATGGTGTTGCACACCTCTTCCCGTGGTATACTTATCCGGGTAGCTTTATATCCTACTCGCGACTATGGAACTCCATGGAGTGAGTGCAGAAACACATGTCCGGGTTCAGACTCTTGGTATCTTAACAATTCAAAACCTGTATGAGTACGGCACACACCTCTAGCTGCCTGTGCCTGTAACTCTATTCTCAGTAGCTTTCTCACTGTTTAAGTCTGTAAGTCTGGTCCGTGTCAGGGACTCAACATGGTGGATATCATGTTCAACCGATCCTGTATAATTGGTGTGCATCTATCGCGATGAATTCGGGCATCTCACGGCCATACTCATATTCAACCCCCAGATAGACTAGGATAGTTACCAGATTTGACTCTTGGGCGGCCGACCAGAAAACATTATTTGCCAGTGTCTCATGAGGAACGTCCCATTTTCACGTGCTCATAGTGAGAGTCTTCGTGTTTGACGACAAGACAATTAATGTAGATTAAATAGGCATGATATAAACAGCAACAGTCGAAGATACAAAGAAACGTTCTGTATTATTCCATACAGAAGCCTCTCATTAAGATCGGATAGGTATCTTATTACTCAGTATATTGACAAGCAGACAAGACGTTGTGACATTGTATCTAAGAATATGTATAGGGTAGTATATATCCCAAGTGGAGTTGCTGCCGCCCGGATGTGAGCCGCGTCGCCGTGAACCCCACTGAATGGAGTAGGTGCCCGTGCACTTGATCTCCAGGGCAGCTTCCAGTGACTGACGAGGCTGCAGCTTGGCCGACGGGCAACCTGCGTGCACCTATCCAATCAATACCATAAACACGCGACTCGCACTTACTCCACAAGGCTTTAGCATTTGCGCGTTTCATCAACAGCAAAACCTACGAACACAATTGTAATACTATTCGCTTTTCTCTCTATCGCCTCGAAAACACTGACGCCTCACGCCTTCTGCACATTGCGTACGTACACCCCAAATCCCCCAGAGCTAAGAGTCCCGTGCCGTCGCTCCTTGAGAAAGGGGGGCGCACACCAAGGCGTTGTCGACCGCAGCCTCACGACGTCAAACACCCGACTAACAAGTTTATGCCCAGTCGCACTTGTTTCCCAAACCGACTACTTTCTTCAATCCTAATCACAAGATGGCCGACGCTCACGCTCCCAAGGCAGAGTCTCCCGTTCCCCGGGAGAAGCTGGAAGGTAAGCGACACCCCCCTTTGACACTTTGGAGAAGAAGCGTCATACTGATGTACAGCCAGCCCAGATCAAGTCCGCCGACATGGTGAGAAACCCCGACATACGTACCGATTATACCATACACGATCGCTGACGAGGGATGATAAAGACGGAGGACATGCAACAAGAGTGCATTGAAGTTGGTACGGGACACGTTTGCAAGTTGCGCCGGCGCAAAGCACACAAGGCTGACATGATAATAGCCCAGGAGGCCATGGCCAAGTTCACCATCGAGAAGGTCGGTTCGCTAATCTCTGGATCTCTGCTACCATCGAAGCTAACAGCATGTGACAGGATATCGCACAGCACATCAAGCGCACAGTTCGTACACGCCAGACCTGTCACGATTGACCCCTACTTACGTTATGCAGTTCGACGAGCGAAAGGGACCTACCTGGCATTGCATCGTTGGCCGAAATTTCGGTAGCTTCGTCACTCATGGTTCGTCAAACTCAGAACACCCAACTCCCTAGTCCCGGGTCTGGGCCGGGGCCTGGAGGCTTAGTTACGAATTCAACTAACACACTCTGCAGAGACAAAGCACTTCATCTACTTTTACCTTGGCCACTGCGCAATTTTACTATTCAAAACGCAATAGGCATGGGAGAAATGGCTCACCGGTGGGGGCCTTTGGAAGAGCTTGCTATAGCGAGAGGGAACGGTGCGGTAGGACAAGAAGAAAGGCAAAAGGCAATCGACAACGAGGCTTCGCATCACGGCTGCTGTCGTCCACCCTACCATACTTTACCCTACTGGGTTTGCCTCGATGTACAAGACGGACGGCCATGGAGCTTGCGGTTGTACTAGGTTCATGATCAATAATGAGGGGCGCTCGCCCAGTATTTTCCAAATTTTGCTGTTCCTGGCCTGGCCAGATGTTCGGAGTTTGTTTTTGAGGCTGACTGATCTGCCGTGACGGGCCACTAGGTTGTACCTGATCTGATGCAGGGTTGTTGGTGATTACCCGCAATCGACGATGTGGTAGTTTGATCGGTCAGATGGTTCCTGAGACAGTTGAGTGTCGATACGACTGCTGGGTGTGTATCCGACTTTCTGTCGGAGTTTCCTTGATATTGCTCTTTGGAGCTTATCGAGTCAGACGAATCACTAACCACAGCAATCATCGATCGATGCGTCTCAGCGCACGATGAGAATCATAACGATGGAGCATCTCTTGTTAACTCTACGATCAGCAGCCTCCCGACGATCCACCTCTAATTAGCTCACGTGGATGTGGAAGAGGCTACTGTACTCCAGCTTCTTAACTGCAACTTAGATGACAAGGCGGCCCCAGATGCTGATGGATACCTGAGTATCCACGGATATACGGTTCATGGTCTAAGCAGAAGACGGCGTCACACCCCCGAGATGTTTAAGTCGGGGGCTTGTTAGTCAAAGCCTTTAGATCGAGACAAAGTGAAAAGTCAAATGCCTTGTCCGTCTTTACCGAGTTGGTCCTGCAGCTCCGTTAGTTTGTTGTAGCTTTCGACTCGTCCCGAGATGGACCAAGAAGCTAGAGACATTTTCGGAACGGAGGAGCAGGCTCCATAATCGACGCCTCTCGTGGGGGTGGGCGGTTCCCAAGCTAAGGTTAAGATGGACGGGAGTGGAGGGTACAGTAACAGTTACAGGCACAGGCACAGGAACAGGAACAAACTTCAAACGATGATAATTTGAATTTGGATACGGACTATCACTCTCTACTGGAGTGAAACTTTAAAAGAAGAGAAAAGAAGTTTAACTGATGAATAGTACAACTAAACTGGTGTGACGGGTAAAAAAGTGAAATGTGATAGCCGAGATGGACTTTTGTAACTTGTCCGGGAGCACTCAGTAGGTCTTCGGGCCGTAGTCGCTGAGATCTTGGCCGAAGAGTTAGAAACTCTAAGAGCAGGGGTATTGACGTGTATGATGTTATCACGACCCGGTGGATCATATGACCTCAGACGGGGACAGAAGTGACATGACTGGAACTGATCGACCCTTTGTTAATTTTTTATCTTATTTTCACTTTAACGACCGCATAAAGTGCAACAGAGAAAGAATCCTTTCCAATGGTCCGGCCCGCTGCCGCCTAATGGTCCAATAACACGGACCCTCGAGCCGAAGGGACGGAAACGACGTCTTCTTTGACAGGCGGTACATCATATTCACGGCCAAGGAAAGGCCCACTCACCCACCCGCTGAATTGGGCGGGTCTGGAAGGGACCAGTCCTCACGGGATGTCAGCGGGAGAGACGGACACTTGTAGTGTGCAATTGATCGACGAGTGATCCGATTTGACTTTGTGATTGGATGTTTTTTATGTGCCTTGTTCTCAACGAGCGATTTGTCTTGCCAACTTTGACCAGACTCCAACGCCTGTCTCGTCTAATAGACATGGTTGGACCGGGAGATGCAGCTCGACAGCCTGCACCACATGGACATTGCGTTGCATAAGGATGAAAGGTGCAGATGGGGTCATCCAGCAGGCCCGATTAGACCGAACATGCCGAGTTATGCCGCTCGGTTGGGATGTTTGATAGCTTACTATGTAAGATTGTACTGTACTACAGTGTAGATACTTGTCAACCAGAGATATCACTGTTGTTCATGAGAGTTAATAAGACGAGACTTGAAAGATAACTACTTAGGTATGATTAACTGAAGAACAAATCGATTCGAAAACTGTTGAACTGGATGATATGGAAATCCATCAATCTCAATCCAGTATCTACTATGTCAACTGACTTACCCTGTACCGATGATTGTTGTTTTGCATACTACCCACAAACATCATCTGATTTGAACATAGAGACCATGACTTCTCTATAACTTGGACAATACTTCTTGTGATCGTATGACCACTTTTTGTTCAAGATACGACGATCGAACCTCGACAGCTGCTTCAGAGTTGGTTCGTTGACTTGCCGTATAGCTCTCTTGTATCTGGCGTCACATCAACAACTACAGCTTTAATTAACAGCACTATATTCATCTTGCTGACAGTGAAGATCTCTGGTCCCTGCAGTACTAAATGTATCCAAATTTCATCTTTGTTATGGCATGAAACTTGGTAGTGTTACACTGGTCGATCGAAGCAGTCTATGCTCGGAAGACATAGCGGCTCGAGCTCAGGCATCAGAAACGGGATCACAAACTAGCAGTACATGTTGAACGTTCCAAGGTTAAGGTCTGGCAGCTTTTGACATATCATGGTGTGTGCGATACGAAAATGCTGCAGATTCGGGGTCCCGAGTGAGCGTTGCACATGGCGAAACATTGGATTATACTGCAGCCACCTCGGGTATATTTGTAACTTCCCTTGATGCCATTATGTCAACCGAGACAGATACAGGATGCAGGCGGTGGAGGATTAGCAATATGGCCTGAGAAGATCTGGTGATTCTCTCGAAAAGACGTGAGCTATAAGCACTATATTCGATAGTATTCACATATACCATACCTTCGATCATACACTTCGAACTCCAGCAGCTAAGAACATCAGAGCCTCTCCCTCAGTAACTCTAAAGAAACCAGAAACTGGAGAAAATATTGGACAGTTCTATTACAGACGCCTGTAGAGGGCGGTAGTGCCATTGGTGGTTCCAATATATCTAGATCATCCCGTTTTATTAAAGACAGGCGGGTACTGGCATCATATTGTCATATAATTACGATCAAACTCCCTATTTAAGGATGATACCTAGATCCGATCTGATCCTAATAGTCCTAGGGATTCATTCACAGAATTGCACGCGAGCAATAAGTGGCAGAAGGGAGATGCATGGCAAATAAGCGCCCATACTTGCTCAGCAAACTACAAAGGTCAATCGTGGGAGTGTCGTGTCAGGGATCACAGCACCCTTGTCGATTATGGATGGAAATCGAATAGTTGGGCGGGTCCTCTGATAGCCATCCCAGATTTCCCACCTGAATCACTCGGTCGCCGAGGAGATCCTCTTCTGTTTGTTTCGACTTGTGTAATTTTACTCAGGGTTTGATTGTTTGTGCCTCAAGGGGTTGAGGTATAGCTATCGACACAACAAATGTTACAGACTGTGTTCCTTTTCTTCTGACATTAATGTTAGTTATTAATGTCTAAAACCAGGCACCAGACTCAGGTAGGTCACGAGCCAGGGAGGCCAGGCGTCAACTCTGAGACATTCCAGGTTCTTTTCTGCACAGCACAGCATCGTAATGGCATCAGCTCAGTAAGAGGGACATGTCAGAGGCCGTGGCGCATCATATACATATGAACCACAGGAGACCATGTGTTCCACTCTATACTTTCTTGACGGATATCTACATCTTTTGTACTGTAGTGAGTATTCGTGGTGTTTTATTTGTTTGCTTTGGCTCAATTGCATCAACCCACTCTCTGAATAGGCCTGTCGCACACATGACATCCACTTGAGCACACGTAAATTAGCGGTCTGTTGAGAACGGGATGGTAAGGATCCATTATCCGGAACATTGTACCGTATGTAGCACAAACTTGGGATGTTCCTGAGAGTCGAGGCGAGGCGAGGCGAGACGGAAAAAGGAATCTTGATGAGTCTCGAGTCCCGAAACTGGAACCATCTGCCAGCGTGACCATTCCCACTACAGCGCTAGACCTGCCCAAGACATACCGAGTAAGGTCTTTTGACGGTGAGAACGGCATATACGATGCCACAATAGTATGTGGCTAGGTGATTTTTTGTACAGCGCAGAACGACCCCAGACCGTGATGGCTGGCGGTCTGAAATGGTGGGCGCATAAAGTGATGAAGTACAAGAGTCTCACCAATTGAAATTCACCCAGGCATTAGCAAACTTACATCGCCGAGTGTGATGAGGCTTACGATTATCCAGCAGAGCAGAGCAAAGAGTAACGGACAGCCACAGATAGTGATGTCAGCGATCATGCTTCGTCGATGTGCTTCTGCAATCCAAGTGAGGCGCGTCAGCCAAACTCCCAAAAGGTACACATCCTCCTCTACCACCCTTGTCCCTAGTTGCACAACACACACCGGTGGCCCATGTCGACAAGGGTCTTCCGCCTAATGCCCCGGCGGCATGATCCTAGTCGGACCCAGCTCCAGCCTGCGGTAGGCACGTTTCCATGCTGTAGGAGGCTACTATTCGTGGACTTGAGGTTCTGGAAGGAATTCCTTGATGGGTCGTATAATGCACGATAGCAATTGCTGCTTCCCATCTCACAGCTGAGCGCTTTTTGGGCAGTGACAACGAGAGGAAGCTCCAGCGAATAAGCTCTGCCGAGCTGGAACTTGATTTGAAGCAAGGCCTACAGAACTCATACAGAGCATAGGAACAAGAGGTCGGTTTATGATAGGGAGGGGGCGGCCAAGTGAACCGTTGAGAAAGCAAAAATCTACCGGTTTACCTTTAAACGAAAAAGTTAAATTCCATCTGTCAAAGCGTTGGAGCGTTCCAGAGCTTGTACAGTATAGAAATACGGCATGCGACAAACCCTTTCGACGGCTGCAGGTGAATGTCATCGCGTACGAGTAAACTGGAGATATATCCATCTGTACAGTACATGTATGACAGCCAGTTACGAGTCTTGATCAATAAGAATGGAAAAGTGTCGACGCTGTGGAGTGACAGAGAGGCCGGCGTTGCGGGGGCGGGGCAGGTTATTGATGTTTGCGATGGAGATATGCACATGTACTGCGCTCGATCCTGCAGTGTTATTCATCCGTGACCGGATCATATCGGAGACATGCGCTCTTTATTTTGTGTAGGTATTGGGTGGTGATAGAGTTCGGCTACAGAGCCCGGCTTTGGTGGTTGAATCCTACTTTTCTTACTATTCCCCACAATGCGGACGGGTGCTCCCTTTTGCTGCGTCAATCTATAGTCGGAGGTGGTCCCGGTATTCGGGATGATCAGCGTTCATGTCTTTTGAGAACAAAAGTGAGTTATTGTGTGGTTGTTTGTGATAGTTGGCTTGTGATTGATTATCAGCTCCAGGGTAATCCATCTGAGTCAAATCGGTACTGTCAGACACTACAAAAGGGATAAACAATTACAAATTATCACCTACAGTAGGTACAGTAAGTGTGTATTCTTCTTGCACAGTCCCTATATAATGTTCTTAGAGTTCCACAATTGATATGTATTGATTAATTAATCAACTATGGAATTCAACATCTCACCTCTTTCATATTCTTTTAATTATATGGCAACCTCTGTTTGTGTCGAGGTCATTTCGCTAATAGCTACATAATTTATGTGTTTTCTTGTCTGGAACAATTCTGGACCCTGATCCACCAGAATGATCGGCAATCATGACCAGCCAGACCTTCATCTGCAAGGTCCCGACCACGCCAGTCGTAGTAGGGTAGCAGCAGATGATTGGCGATGGAAGGTTCTTTAGTCGCAATGACACAGCCTACAATGAGCCTCGATTGAAGTCGTCCTCATGTTGAATAGCAATACGAGTTCTTGCAAGGAAGATTGTATCAAGTTCTGAAGCCCCAAGAGCAAAGGTTGGCGTCACAGGCTGACGTGGGCAGAAAGCGACATGGCTCAGCCCTTTTCCACGATGGAAACGGATAGCCCGACATGCAATCTGTAAGCCACATACGACTGTAGACTCACTCATCGGGGTTCAGTCCCTCTCCTCATGCAGCCGTGGTCTGCATCATCAGTGCCCAAAGAGTTGAGACAAGACCGGTACCTGGAACATATGCTTCCGCTTGCTCCTATCAACCGTGATGGTTGTATTATGCTGAGCTGACGATGAATTATGGGGATGCCGTCGAGGTGAGCGGGCTCTGTAGCTGGTCAACGACTGGGTGCCATGTACTCCGTAGTACGAGTATTATGATTGAACCAATGCCCTACAGAGCATCTCGTCATGTCAAAAGGTAAAACACGCAACATGGGTGCGAGAATCAATGTGAGAACCGTCATTGTCACATTATTCGCTATTGATCGGTTGTCGGGCGCCATGTGGCAGCGCGTCCCTGTGCTGTACCTCGCAGTGGCTGTCCTGCCTAGCCTATATTCGCCGAATATATTTGGGCTTAGCCTCATCTTGCTCGATTGGAAGACACAGGGTCTCGACAGGTCCCCCTCTTGTCGACCCTGAGGTCTCTCCTCTGGTTCCATAATCAGGCAGCTTTTCGTACCACGAAAGCTGCAGCAAACCTCAAGATTACATATCTGCTTAACAATCCACTTGCTTCTGCTCAATGGAACCTTCGACTCAACTGTAAAGAGTGACTAGCTCCATAAAAACAGTCATGGATCCGTTGCCGGCTTGTTGGAAGCGCGACGACAGGGGGGTCACCTGCGATGGACATCGGGGTTTGAGCTCGCGCTATTATTATTATTACAGGCACAGCAAGAGAATATGAGATTGGACATAGCGTTGATAATAAAAACATCATTTATTATTAGAGAGAGGTCCATTCTAAGGGAGAAGCAAAAGATAACAAAGGGGCTTGATTTCAAGTCTCAACAAAGTTTCTGCAACTGAAACCACGAGGCAAACTCTTTCAAGCTGCGCATTGTTTCAGCGGTTTTGTTCCAGCCCTCTGATCTCAGACTAAATGCCCACCTAAACAGTCCAGATCAGATGGAAATGGCAAACATCCAGCATCCTATCCACGGCTCGGCCATAGCCACGACCCCCCCGACCGGATGACATATCCGCCGCGACCTCCATTCCGAGCCCTTGATGTCTGGCCATGGGTCATTCAGAATGGATCGTTCGTTCGCTAGATGTAGTAGCTCAACCTGCCCGCTGGATCCAGCCCGTCATGTCCCGTTCTCTGGGCTGACGACCTGACAACCAATTGGGGTGTGAAAACAAACAAGATGCGACAATCCGAAGAGCACCATTGTCTCGCGTTCTTGGTCCCTTTTCGCTCCCCAAGTTCATTCTGAATTAAAGTCTCATACAGAGGTCGTAAAGGAACAAGCAAGACCTTCCTTGACCTAGAGGCCGGCGAACGGGACGGGAGGAACCCTTTGGCTTTCCATTTCTGGGACGAGTTAACTCGACTAGCACAACGCCTTGCATGCATCCACCACCACCTCACTTCGTTGCTGTGGGCCTCTCGTGGTACTCGACCCGCTCATCGCCGTCAAAGTTGCTGTGAAGTATTCAGCTGTAGCTCGGAGCTATTCCAGGGCAGCTTCCAGCGCTTTTCAGTGGACCTCATCAGAGAGATACTACTTATCATCTACTCTCGATGAGACCTTGACCGGTTGACTCTACCACATGCACCATCAGGCGCACAATCAGGCACGCCACCGCAGCCACGGCCCCAGTGGACGCTAGCCAAGCTGGAGATGTTTGGATACTCAAGAAGAACATTTCGGCGAGAAGATAGCTTTGAGTTCGTGACTGTAGTAGACGGCGCGATAGCAGCAATAAGATTCGTCAACCCCTGAAATAGATTCATTTCAGCGCGCAGTCATCACTGAAGCCTCTTCAAAGCTTCAAGTAGCCATAAAGTACTCGCACCCTGGACGAATATCCATAGCGTACCGTGCGGGTAGCTTGGCACACCCGAAGGAGACCGTCTCCCTGATCGAGTAAAGGCGCTGGCAATGGATGTCTTGTGCTGGCGCGCCCCAAATTTAGAGTACTGTGCTGTGTTTTGCTGCGCTGTACTGCGCTGCTTCGCTGCCCATTGCCAGGGCCTTGGGGCGCCTCCTTCCTCCCCGGTCAACTTCCCTGTTTGGCCGCACCCACTCCCGCCCGTCAGGTAAGGTGAGGAAAGGTACCTTAGAAAGTCAGGCAGGCAGACTGGCACGGTACGGTACCCTCCCCCAGTTCCTTCCTTCCGCACGCAGTACCTTGGTACACCCTCGTCTCCCGTCCTTGTCGCTCCTTCTTGGGCTCGCCGCTGCCGCTGCCGTCTCATTCCCTCATTGTCTCCGCCCTCCATCAACTTTCTCCCTCAACTTGTTTTTTGCTTCTCGACGAGAGTTGCAAATCACAGAGGTTGTTGGAGCTTCCTTGTGCGTTTGAGGTGTTGACCATTGTTGCTGGCAGTGACAAACGCCCAGCGCTCGTCTTTGTCCTCCTGAATCGGAGAGAAGGGGCCCCATTCTTCAGCGTTCGTACACCCAGCTCATCAAAACAGCGGCCTCACTCTCGGCTCACTTTGCTGGATGACAATGTGACAACGCTCCTCACGATTTCCCTTCATACCTTCCACATTGGAATCCTCTCACTATTAGTTACGATTTCCTCATCTTTCAGCTCTACACCTTCCAATCCGCGAACTCGACCTATCTAACGTCACGCTTCGACCCTGCTCCTGCATTGATCGACACAACATTAAACTCCACGACATTTTCCACCCCACGGCCTACCGAGGCTCGTGACAGACTCCAGCATGAACTCTCTAAAGGTTCCAGAAAGCGGCCTGCTGCTGGAAGGTTCAACTGGCAAGGATGCCAGTCTACCTTCACAGGCCTTTGCAGTTTCCCTGAGCGATGTCCTTATTGAGGACATGATCAAATGCGTGCAGAATGGCGACGGCATCCGACTTGCTCTTGGAGCTAGCCCTGTAAGTGTGGCCACTCCAAAAGTGTCGCTCGCCGCGGACAAAGAAGTTTGCGGCTTGAGGCATTCGGATTCATGTTTACAGTTGCTAATATGACCTGCGCGCCAGACCTTGCTTTTCGGTTCCAAATCCCACGCCATTGCTCCTCCTTCCGACTCAAATCCCTACGATCTTTATCTCACACGTCCGTTCGAGTCGACTCGAACGGCTGAAAAGATACTACATACCGGTACTCTCTTTGAAAAGCCCACGGGCGCTACCTCGAAGAAGTCGCAGACTGGCAAGGCCGACAACACCATTGATGCAAAGGCCGTGAAGTCTAGCAAGAGCGCTACATCCTCAGGAATGGATTCTGACGTCGATGCTCTTCACAGTGGACTTGCGGTTCACGCTGCCTCACGGGAGAAGTCGGTCTCACATGCCTTTTGTTTTGGATTAATCATACTGACATTTGTTGAAGGGCTCGTGTGGTTGACAGGTTACCAGCGAAGAACGCGGCAGTCAAAACTAAGACCAAGCCGCTCACCTCAGTATCACGATCGATTCCCGAATCTCCAGGCCATGTTTCGTTGGGCTCTCTCACCCCTAACCCCTCGACATCCCAATCCCTGGACCGAGCCAAGGGCGACCGAGCCATGCTGGTGCATGAGCTTGCTGTGCAAGACCGCTCGTTCGATTACTTGAAGAAGCGGTGGCAAGGCAAGCAGGAAGACATGGAGCCTACACTTCGAAAGGCTGCCGATTACCTCGAAGATACAAAGAAATGGTCGCTGAAGAAAAAAGCGTGGAGAGACCTTGACGTTTGGAATTACGATTATGATACCCAAGAAGTACGACAGAAGGCCATCGACAACGCCGTTCGGCAATATGACAAGCAGA